>SMSR01014811.1:38645-64516 GCA_019453355.1 Ceratina japonica | reverse complement strand
AGATTTAGCTCTTGTTGCATTTTTACAGCACTCACCATAAATTAAAAGCATGTCAAGTTTTTCACTATTACTAAATTTCATTTTTGCTTTTATCTTCCTTATAATTACGCACACTCACCGAGGATAACTTCAATACTGAATTACGGACATGATAGGAGTTTGCGGATTATAAGTAGACGTTGTCGTGTTTATAAATATTGTCACGTAAACATCCATCTGTCCTGCGGAAATCTAAGATAATTGTGAAATTACGCGAAGAAAATGTTCAGGAAATAAAGTGCAATAACTCGTAAATTATTAGGTGTAGGACTAATGAAGGTCAATACTTTTTTACTCAGAATTTGACATTCTTCCATCCTTTGGTCCAAAAAGCATAGCATTCCATTTAAAAAAACAAAGTCGACCTTCAAATCTCCGACACGCCTCCACCTGTAAAAAAAACTACATATACCACATAATGCACCCTTTCAAACCATGCAACTTCTGTATACAAAACTTTTCTGTGCAACGCATAATTTGGAAGTTATTATAGGTGTGCAAGTTGCGTGGACCACCCTGTATATCCAGTAGAAATGGAAATTCTCCCCGGAGCACGGTTCGCTCGTCGTATACCAGAATATAGCCAGAGGCATTATCAATGCGCGGCGGGTTCCTGGCTGCACTTCCGAGGGTATCAGGGAAACGTAAGGAAAGTGCCGCAGTGCTCTGAAGTCCGGGCGCGACGGAGATACAACGAGTTGGATGAAAGATGAAGAAAGTGGAGAGGAGTGATAAAAGAAAAGTGCGAAAGGGTTAGAGGCAGAGAGGAACTGGTTGGTTTGATTAGTAACTCGGTAACGTACATAAGCTCCATCCGGCGAGAGTTTTTCTTTTGCCCCTGAATTACGAGCAGCTTCGAGGTAAAGGATTTCGAATGAGAAATGAATAAAATATAAATATGGAAATTTATTCTGCTCGCTCGGTAGAACTTGTACGCTAATAAGAAGGCAAGCGGACTTTTCTCGCAGCTAATCGGATGGATATTTAAAACTCGCGCGAGAGTGTTCGCGATTTCTTCAGCGAATTAATGCTCTCCCTGGTTGAATGTTTAATAATAAGTTACGTGAGACGAAACTTTCTTGATTCCGAAGAGCAAATGAACGGCAATCTGACGAATATTGTGTATCTTGCAACGGAGTACCGATTCTCTGACGTTCTAGATCTACACACAAACAATGACATGGACAGGATGCGCGTTTTATGGTATCTGGTATTCATTAAGATCGATCTATCAGTATTTCAAAGTTTATCCATGTACACGTACCTCAAACGATTTTGGGCCAATTTCAATTGCACATGGCGCCATAACTGGTCCAAGACCGTTTGAGGTACCTGTACAGTCCCATTTAAGTCGAGATTGTAAAAAATCTCGAAAGCGGGTGATTTAAAAATAACAACCTGACACGTGTCTTTTAGTGTTTCGAGTGGGGAGTCAAATGGTACTACTAGTTTTTTAATGCGTGGGCGTTTTCAAAGTCATTTTGTCTTTTTTTTTATCATAAACCCAAATTTTAAATTTCGGAATGACATTCTACGCAGAAGGGTGCATAACTTCTGTTTGAAACATTTTTTTGTATCATCAATAGTTAACGAGTTATTGACAAAAAATGGAAAACCAGTTTTTTGCAAAATACAAGAAAACTATTGGCGCTAGCGAAAAATGTTTCATCTAAAAATTGTAGCTGTAATCATCAGTTATAAAAAAGGTTGTATGCGATATTCCCATAGGTCAGATAATTTAGGAGTAATTGAGTAAAAACGAAATTTTTCCCAAAAGTTCACTGTTTCGACGCTGGGACAACTGAATTCTGTCAGTAACAATAAAGTTTGAATTAATCACAATTAGCTCATTAAATATCGAAGTGAGCACAAAGATGCGTAGAACCTTTCTTATAGAGGACATCAGTGCCTGCAACTTTTACTTAAAGCATTTTTCGAAATTTCGAGAACATGAAATTTTAAGACAAGATAATTGAAATTTTCAGCTAAAGATCTTAAGAAATATTGAACTTATAAAAAATGTTTTAAACTGAAATTATGCACCTTTTTTGCGTAGAATGTAATTCTGAAATAAAAAATATGAGTTTATGATAAAAACAAGACAAAACGAACTTGAAATGACTTTGAAAACGCCCACGCATTAAAAAATGCGCATGTATGTATATAGTAGTTTCATTGACTACCCGCTCGAAACACTGAAGGGCATCTGTTAGTTTGTTTTGTTTTTTAATCACCAGTTTTCGAGATTTTTTACAATCTCGACTTAAATGGGACACCATGTATATTAGGAATGAGTGCAATTAAGCTCCGAAATTTCGACATCTGTATTCTCGTTTATCGATGTTAGCCTTAAGAAAACATTTATATTAATTTGGTAGAACGTTTTTCTACCTAAACCTNATGGGACACCATGTATATTAGGAATGAGTGCAATTAAGCTCCGAAATTTCTACACGTGTATTCTCGTTTATCGATGTTAGCCTTAAGAAAACATTTATATTAATTTGGTACAATGTTTTTCTACCTAAACCTAACCTAACCTAACCTAACCTAATTTTATTGCTAGATTGTTTTGAATACTCTGCATTATTTTGACATCCGAGCACGAATTCCGGACGAATTTGGTCTAACGCAGCCGCGGATGATTAATGTATGCATAGCGACGAGTAATGACACAGTCCCAATGTCAATCAAAACGAAACAATTTGGATTAGACAGACATGGAGATAGAGGAATGAATTTTGAAATCGATCGCGGGTAGGGTGGAAACGAGCTTTGTTTCGCGCCGCTGAAAAATCAGATTGAATCTCTTGACAAGTCACTGTCTGGCTCGATTTACGACTGCGAAACTCCGACTATCCTCTTTTCTGTATTTACTTGAATTTTACGATTTCTGTTATATTTTATCCGGTACGTTTTGTGTTTTCGTTTTCCTAGATGCGATAGTTAATTTGACAATTTGAAGAGGCTATAATTGTGTAGCTTCTTTCAACTCCAGTCTTCCTTCTAGATTTCAATTTTAATTACTTAAGCAAATTGCACTAAATATAAGGAATTATTATTAATAAAATAGAGCTTTTGTGTTTAGAATGAACATTTTTATTATACTTCTCGCAATTGGTACCTAAAATTGGAAGACAGCTTTTACCTTAAAACAAAAGAATTAAATACAGAAGGAAACATTCTGTCGGAGTGATTGAATTGTTGACAGCTCCCCGGAGGCAATCGCCAATCAGGATTAATATAAACGTTGGCGAAAAACTTGTTTCGCATAGAAAAAGCAATTACATCTGGCGTGGATATAGAAGTTGTTATGAACAGAGAGGAGAGTGCGAAACAACAGAAACGTCGCGTAGTGCACAGGACAAATCGGGCGGAAGCATAGAAACGAGAGAGCGTTGATGGACACCAGTTATTCCTTGTCCCCGACTCTGTCATGTTTCTCCTCGTCTCACCTGCTTTTCGAGCCAGCGGCTGCGGTCACCCAGAAACACGTGTCGCTGCGTGTCTCAATTTCAAATTCATTCGAACGAACATCGCGCGCGATTCATCGACTATTCGACTAGCTAGCGCTTCGTATAATGTGCTCTATTTACGGGTGAATACGTTTTGACAACCTGGTGCGATCGCTTCTTTTCCGTTCGGCGATACTCGAGAGACTAGACGAAATGCAAAAAAGGATTTACCAAACTTACCTTCTTATAAAAACGTATATAATTAGGAAAATTTATATACCATATCAGATCGATCGAAAAATAATCGTCGTTTTTAAATACAAGGTGTTACAGGACCCATTGTCAATAATTTAAGGGTTGATTCTATAGGCTCAAATAAGCCGAAAATAAAGAATACTTATTTTTTCTACGAAGCTTCATTAATTAGTTACTGAGCATTAAAATATGGCCCCTGAAAGTAGGCAAATCGCGTGCAAATTAACTTTTTTTTTAAATTTGCACTCTTCTATCTGAAAAAAATTATTTCATGTTCTTTAACAAATTGTAAACAAGAAGTGATGTACGAGCTTTTTTCGCAGACCTTATAGTTTCATAGAAAAAAATTCAAAAGGTCAAATTTTCGTATAATCACGATTTTTCAATTTTAAGTATTTTTTTTCTCAGAAACTATAAATTTTACGAGAAAAACTCAAGAATTACTTTTTGTTTCAAATTTCTCGACGAATGCGAAAACAATTTTTTGCGAAAACTTTTGCGAAAAAAAACGAAAAGTTTTAAAAAAGTTAATTTTTCAATAGATTGAAGTTTTCAGAAACATTGAGCCACAACATTTTATTATCTTAATTATTTTTTATAAGAGATATTCCCCCCCCCCCCTACAGCTAATTTTCTACAACAATTTCTAGCAACAACTTACCTTTAAACATGGAATATTCTATGATTTGTAACGATGAATAATTTTTCTCGAAAATTTGAACTTTTTAATTTCTTTCTATGAAACTGAAGTTCTACGAAAAAAATTCATACATCACGTTTTTGCTTAGTTNTTTTCGTAGAACTTATAGTTTCATAGAAAAAATTCAAAAGTTCGAATTTTCGAAAAATCACGATTTTTTTTATTGTAAGAATTTTTTTTCTCAGAAACTGAGTTTTACGAGTAAAACTCAAGAGTTATTTTTTGTTTCAAATTTCTAGAAGAATACGAAAATATTGTTTGCAGATCAAAAAACGAAAAGTTTTCAAAGAATTAATTTTTCAGAAGTTTGAATTTTTCTCAGAAACAATGGGTCTCAACTTTTTATTATTTTAATTATCTTTTGAAAGAGATGTTCCTACAGCTAATTTTCTACAACAATTTCTAGCAACAACTTACCTTTAAACATGGAATATTCTGTGATTTGTAACAATGAATAATTTTTCTCGAAAATTTGAACTTTTTTATTTCTTTCTATGAAACTGAAGTTCTACGAAAAAAATTCATACATCACGTTTTTGCTTAGTTTTCGAATTTGCGCACGTGATTAAATAGTAGTTTCGATTTAGCACACGTGATTAAATACAGAAAAATAAGTGTAGCACATATATGAAATATGTACGGGGTGTCCCATTTTAAACGTACACCTACCGAAAAATACTACTCTGATAAAAAATTGAGTTACTGCAAACGTTTGGGGGTTCGAAGGGGGACGTTTAAAGACGAAGTGCAATTTCGTCCAATGTTTAAAACGGCTCCGCTATGACGACTGACATATTTTTTTAAAGTGAAAACACGATTTTTTTCACACCAAAAAATTTGTCAAATTAAAACTAACAACTTTTGTAGGAAGTATTTTTTGATAAAGTCCATAATTTTAAAGTTAGAATATCATTCTTAGGTTATTTAGGCTCAGCATTTTGTTTTCATGCACTAACATTTAAACTAATCTGACTTCAGAATCGTAATTAGCGACCCAAAACACCCCCGAATATCAAATTTAGATGTGACAAATGTTTTGTGAGAAGAAAAATCGTGTTTCCAATTAGAAAAAATATGTCGGTCATCATAGCGACGCCATTTTAAACATTGGACGAAATTGCACTTTGTTTTTAAACATCCCCTTTCGAACCCCAAAAGTGTCATATAACTCCATTTTTTATCAGAGCAGTATTTTTCGAGATAAATCAGGTACGTTTAAAATGGAACATCCTATAGCTGTTTCATATTGTATGTTTCAACTTTTTTAATGACCCGTCTTATGAAACGTCTCCAATCCCGATTCTATCTCTATGTATCGATTTGTGAAACACGAGTATGTGCTCGATTAACTACAAAAGTACTTATGTTTGAATTGTTTCTTAGGAAACTGGTATATGTTTGAAACTCGAGACGCTGAACATGAAGCTTCAGAACGTGGTACGAGAACGATGTTTTGTGATATTCAAATGTGAGGTATAGTTGACCCATTTCTCAATAAGGACCCAAGTATGGATAATAGACTAGTACATGATCATGTGGACAAGCTTTTTCTTGATGAATTTACATAGTTAAAAGTGAATCACGATGAATGAAAAACGAGACTTTCCACGCATAATTTGACCTTTTGAATTTTTTTCTATGAAACTATATGTTCTACGAAAAAAACTCATTCATCACTCTTTGTATAAAATTTCTTAAATAATATGAAATAATTTTTTCAGACAAAAAAAGACTGCAACTTTTGAAAAAAAAATAATTTGCACGCAGGTTGCTTACTTTCAGGCGCCGTTTTTTAATGCTTAATAAGTAATTAAAGAGGCTTCGAAAAAAAATTATTCTTTATTAAGAAAAATATTCTTTATTTTCGGCGTATTTTAGCCTTCAGAATCACCCCTTAAATTATTAACCATGGGTCCTGAAACACTCTGTATATTAATCGCATTAAAGACCGAAATTATTTTCGCATCAATCTAATATTTCTCAGTTGCTATTATCAATAAAAATAATTGTATACTGTACATTTCCCATTAAAAGTGAATATATGCTATAGATAGTGAACTGTGACATAGCCCCAACTGAAGGATATATTCTGTACTCATTGAAACACGTTCTACAAGACCAGGATCCATAACAGAAAGCGTACTTTGACGATATCAAACATAGATCTGAACATAGTAATATTAATTCTGGTCCGCTAATACAAATGATAAATTTAGATTACATGCGTATCAGAATACAGTATCGCGTTATATGAATATTGTATAACATGTTATATGAACATTCCATTATATGAACACCTGTCATTCGAATATTCTATTAGTGCATTCGAATTCGAATAGTACATTTCTTATTATAATACTATCTGTAAATGTTCTAGCTGTTCAATGCATGTAATTTCCAAAAATATCGTCTCATATAAAAAACAAAGTTGACCTTCAAAATTTTTGAACGCTTCCACTCAGGTAGAAGTCGCGCATATGATTTAGAATCGTATATTCGAGGTAATCAAGTCGAATAATTTGTCCTGAATAATAGTGCGTTGATCGTCAGGCCAGCTTACATTCAAACTTGTGTACGAAACACTGCAGCTTTAGTGTAACAGAATAGCTTCCATCCAGAGATTTGTTCTTTGAAGTTGAAATAATTTACAAGACAGTATGAAGTATGGCGATGTTTGTATATGATTAAAAATCGAGCCATCAGTAAGATTGTAGGAAATAAAAGTACTATGAAAGGAAAAGAAGAGAGGTGTAAAGTATTATTCTGGTCTTGGACATTTCTTTCCGATTTCAATAGTCATGACTCGAAGCAGATATTTGTATTCTCTAATCCGGAAACGTTAAAGTCTATATTCCAGTTTCTACTCATGTCAGTGAAGTATTATTTATAATTTTATAATATGTATAAAACCAGTACAGTAAGATAAAGAATTTATTAAATGAAAATACTATAATAAATATATATTCTAATTTTTATACAATAGACCAATCCAATTTCTACTCACTGGTTTATTTTCCTATTATTCTATATGTTATCTTAAAATTATAGAAAACTAAGCTACTGAATAAAGACTGAAACGTGACTAGAAGCTGGAACACTTATCTTACTGCGATTATATTGACTTAAAAGAAACGTAAGGAATCGTTCATGGTGATAAAAAGAATGGAACTTAGTTCAACTTACGCGAACCTGTAGACGTAACTGAAATGTAAAAGACATTGAAAACCCATTAGCCATTTCATACTTGACAGGATCAATCACTCGAGCATTCCCCAAATCCAGTCTTCTCTTTCTATTTATTCAATTAAGTTAAATCATCTTTTTTAATGTCCCGATTTATGAAACGTTTCCAATCCCGTTTCTATCTCTCTGTATCGATTTGTGAAACACTTATGTTTGAGTTGTTTCTTAGGAAACTGGTATCTGTTTGAAAATCGGGACACTGAATATGAGGCTTCAGAATGTGGTACGAGAACGATGTTTTGTAATATTCACATATTCATGTTAGATAGTTGACCCATTTCTCAATAAGTACCCAAGTATCGACAGTAAATTAGTATATGATCGTGTGGCCCAGTTTTTCCCTGGTGAATTTATACTAGAAGATATACTAGAAGTGAATCAGGATGGATGATAAGCGAGATGTTCTACTCATATACATGGTGAGTGTCCTATCATGACTACATCAAATAACTCGTAAGGTATTCGTTGTACAAAAAAATGTTTCAACCAGAAATTGCATGGTATCTAGGGGGGCGTACGGAACATTTTCGTACAACGAATACCTTACGAGTTATTTGAGGTCGTCATGTTAGGAGACTCACCCTGTATTGTGAATCATTTTTAATGTTGAGTTGTAAAGAACGAAATAACATTATCAATTATTTTATATGTAACGGAACAAAGCTTTCAACAAGGCATTGAGTGACTTTTGCTATGGAAAAGGAATAGTACATTACGCACTAACGGAGTAAAGTCGTGGATTATCCCCGCGGGTAGGTTTGCTGCTCGAGCGAAGCGAGGGAATTACCCAAGGGATTGATCGACTTTACTCCCATGTTGCATATAGGACTTTATTCACGGCTTATTTGTATAGCCAGTTTATTGTCTTGAAAAGTGGGACGTATACTCAACCATCGTTCGGTACCAAAGAGATCAAAACCAGAAGTGGTATCATTAGAATCGACTGAAAATATATCCAATATTTCAAATGTACATGTCTCTGAATGTGTTCGGCTATTAAAATTTTTTCAAGTTTTTGAAATAAATAACGCATATGCAGAAGAAAAGTATTTTATTCCCGCAAATGTGGGAATAAAGTAATTAGCGGGAATAAAGTACTTTATCTCCTGCATATGCGGGAATAAAGTATATGCGTGAGAAAAGAGCCACTTTTGTCCTGCTTTTCAGGGAATAAAGTGGCTATTATAGGTAAGCCGTGAATAATAGAAGTAATTGTTCTATTTCGAAATGCAACTCATTTCATGCAGCCAATGGATATTGTATTACTTCACCAGTAAAGAGTGCTTATAAAAATGGAGTGAGAGCATGTCGAATAAGTAATGATGGTAAACAAATGTTTGAAGAATGCTTTCCATTTGTACTTCAAACAGCCTTACATTCATTAGATATCAGCGAAATTTTGCAAAATGGATTCAAATATTGTGGACTCTATTCTTTTACACAAAGTACTATTAATTACTCAAAACTAGTGAAAAATGACGAAACTACTGAAAAAAAGTGAACAAGAGAATGTAAGTAATAAAATGTAATAAATATAAAATAAATCAAATGAAAGCACATCCAATGAAATGAACTATGCATACAATCTTAGTTGTATTCTTGAATCAAATATGGAACCAGCTACTTTGGAAAAACTTGGGAACAATGATTCTGAAGAATGGAAAAGTGAAATGCAATTCAAAGAATTCTAGAAATTATGGTTCAATTATAAAAAAATTAGTTAAGGAAAATAATTGAAAAATTAAACAGTATTTATTTATGAATAGACCATTACATATAGAGTAAATGCAAAACTTATAATTAGAAATATATGTACTATGAAAACTAAATTAACATGCTTAAACTTGTGCATCACATTTCGACTGTAAAATCGCTTACGCACGAACGAGTATACGAACTGATCAAGTAAGAAAAAGAAACGAACATAAGTATACCAACAACCACATACAGATGTCGCGAACTACTTTCAATAATAATCAAAGTATACATGAAAATGCAAATAAAGATTATGATTTAAGTAATAGTATTAGGACAGTAGCAAGTCCTACAAATTTCAGTGACATTTTTATCGACAACACTACTCTCTTTGTGGATGGTTTTCATAGCACTGTTAAAAATTACAGCAATAATATAATTATCCAAGAGATCACTCTCGAAGAAGGAATGCTTTACCAACATGGTTACATGAAGTACCCTCCAAGATGTATTTGAAAGTAGTAATATACTTATTGATCCACTTTTCATAGCAGGAGAAAATATTGCAGCACATATAGATTCTCCTGAGCAAATCAAGTTTAATAAAAACTTTTTTAATGAAGCTGATAATCAAGATACGATTCTTTCATTCACTACAGAATCAACAGATGCTGACAATAAAAATTCATCTGACATAATCTCTCAGCATATATAGAGAAAGTAATATTACTACTAACAATAATAGAAACAATGAAAATTATTTGAATGAAGATAACATTACTACAGATTTACATTACATTAGAAATACATTACTATTAAAAATCGAATTAAATCGCATCGGACTATATCCAAGCGAACCGAACAAAATAACCAAATTCATTAAGCTAGTTAGCTAACTTTGTACATGTAGTTTGCCAGCAGCTTTTTTAATTAATTCTCTGTGGCTGTTATAAGGAAAGAAAATTAAATGAATCAAGAAAAAACAAAGTGATGCAGGGGCGATAATACAGACTGCGACGTCCGAAGCAGACGAGGTGATGAAAAAGAAGCTCCAGGGTCTCTAGCAGGATTTCACGAAGGAGCTTGTAGTTCGACGTAATAACTCGCATCGACCGCGTCAACCGGCAACCGTCCAAGTAGCTGCCAGTACGGCCGACCTGTTCCGAATTTAATAAAAACTCTAAATGGTTATCTCCAGCTAAATAGAATCAGGTTGATGTGAGTTAACGTGCGCCAAATTGCTAGTTATACGTCCATTAAGTCTTAAAATTCCGTTTGGTATCTAGAAAAAATCAAGTCACATTTACTCAGGATCTTCTTATTACGAAACAAAACCTAATTCAATGCTTTTCCTGCACATATCCATCAGTATCCAGCATACTCTTAATTGCTCCAAGTTTTCAGTCAAACGTTCTTAATTTAATATTGTGAACATTTTTCTCTCTTTTAAATCCATGGACTTACATAATGTATTTTCTTTATATATTCCACATTACATTTTTGTAAAAATCTTTCTAATTTATTCTTTCATTAACTTTTTAATTTATTTGTATGGACATACATGTACATGCACATCCTTTATTCTAAAATTGTAACTGTATTATTTTCGTAATCTACAAAATTACGTTTCACGTCCACGCGTGTTGGACAACATTTTCAAATTCGATATTCTCGAAAACGAAGCGTCAAATAAAAAGATGTAATTTCTTTTTTCGATTTATTTTTGTCATATATGTTGTATCGCTTCCAGCTTGGTTGCCCCACCCGTTCGGCTATACCCTGTATAATATATTTTAAATGGTACACATATAAATATACGTATAGTTCGCGCACGATAGCCGTTCCATAACTTACAGCAGTGGACAATGCATGGTTCTCCCCTGAACTCTCAGTTTGCAGCAATTTTTACCTCCGGTGTTTTTCTTTCTTTGGCCGATGACAATCTCGCCGGTGGAAGTTTATTAGCCCTTTCTCTCCCACGCACAATAAAAGGAGCTTGTGTGCGAAATATCCGGCGTTTCATAAAGCTGGTATCGCGTACGCTTTATCCAGGTAGGCGGGTCACTGTTTCTGTAATGAACGAGTATCCTAGGACATCGCTGAGAAAAAACAGACAACAGAGTAAGAAAGCCAAAAATAAAGTGATATAGAGAGAGAGAGAGAGAGAGAGAGAGAGAGAGAGAGAGAGAAAGGGAGGGAGACACGATCCACGACGATCGATATTCGATTAATTGGATTTGGTCGAGCGCACCAGCGATTCCTCTCTCCTATTTTTCATTAGTTTTTCCTTTTAGTACGTTTTTGCATCGTAGCTGCGTTTCATTCTCAGTTTTTAATCCTTGCGTCGCGTTCGGGTAATGCACCGGTCCGAGCGAATGATTGCTATAGAACTTTAGAAAATTGCTTTTCGAGGGTGTTGGGAGATTTAGCCTAACCAGGGAGTCCGGGATCGAAAAGAAACGGAGAATGCGCAAATAAAAACTCACAATTTTCATTCCAATTGGAATTATGAAATAATTATTTATTGTGCAACCGATAACCCGATCGCTCCCAAACACATAACAAATTGGCTATATAAATATGAGTATTATTTGTAATTGTAATATAGTCGATGGGAGCAACGTAATTAAATACACAAAGTGTATATTAACTTAATAAATGCTTTACTTATGATATGACAAAAGTGGCTTATACAACGCAGACGCCATGATCAACTCTCTCTCATGAACACACACATACATGCATACCTATAGTGCCATCTCGCCTAGGTGGCGGATACTACAGTAATGATAGGATCGCTCGTATTGTTCATGCAAGGCCTTGATCCTTTCCAGATTCTAGCGTCAGTCTTTGGAAAATAAATCAAACAACTCAAGTTGATTGGTTTATCTGATTATTCTGAGATTTTTGTGAGGACTGTGTTCCTGTCTTCCACCAAAGTTAGTGATTATGCTCTTTTGTAAATTTTATTTTTATGCTTGGTATAAGCTTAAAGACGGAGAAAGGTATTCTGACTTTGATTCAATTCTGAATTAATAAGGAAAACTCACTGCGAGGGGAAAAGTAAAAAAGTGGAGATGCTTATTAGTAAAAACTGAAGAAAGGTCGAGGGTTATTAAAGAAATGAAATCATGGGTTGAGAAAAGACGTTTCAAATTTACATAAATTTAATACGTACAACCGCAACACAAACTTATCTTACATAATTCAGTGTTACTCTTCTTAAGCTAACCATTATATTAAACAAAGATAATTATAAATAATCGCAGTATTCAACACCGTTTTATCTAACGTTTACATCTATCGTACATTTATGATTGAGAATTCGTTGCTCAGGAATACAATTCAACTTTTCGCTTGGTGTCCGTGTAATGTAAAGATAGTAGTGCGTACCTTGCAGTATTTTCGACAACGCGTCGATCATAACGTCCTGTTTTGTGTAAACGATTCCTAAGCCGGTGAAATAATTATTAATATGAGCTGAGAGAATAACGCATGCTATTTAAATAGCTTCAGCTCGCTTTTCATTAGAGTCCGCGAATTCGAAATATCGCCACTGATCTCCTATTCGATCTAACTGAACATACAAACAATATGATTCCGAGTAACGAAGTATACATAGATGGCAAATTTAAATGTACAAATAAACTGTATTATTGTATCCATACATTATCATAGAAGAAATTCTTTCTGACATTTATATTTCCATTATTGATTATAACGTGTTCTATTTTCGTATTTATAGAGAACAGGTCAAATACAGTCTTTAGTGAAACCTAATTATATTGTATACTAAATTGCTTTTCGAGGGTGACAGTATTTGACAATTATATAACAAGTATTTTATAATACTATATTTAGTATACAGTATAATTAGGCTTCACTATAGACTGTACTTGATTAATCCATTAATTTTCACTCCTTCATTCCGTATTTTATCGTGACATTTCTCTACAAAATATGACAATTAATTGAGTTATTGAAAATTCTAATAGAGTGCTTCGCTAAATTGTTCTTATCGTTCGGAATGTTCTTTGAAGAGTGAGCTAGGGTAGGTAATTTGTTTTTTCGCGAACTGGTTAGCTAGCTGGCTGGCTGGCTGGTTTGCCGCGTTGCGCCTGCAGCCATTTCTTTCCTTTTTGTTCCCCGGAAAATTTAATCGCTGCGACCGCCGTCGCCCCTAATGCAATTTCTTCATCCTGGCGAGAATCTTCGTAAGACAAACTGACTTAAAAACAATCCAGCAATAACGCGGTTCTTGTGTCAGGTCATTTTTTATATTGAGATGGAAACAATTTTAGTAAGCTAAGTGCGATCATGGAATATTTACGTGCACAGAAATTGGTTTGATAGCTTGATAATTAGCATTCGTTCTGTTCTACTTTTAATATGAAAAAGTCGAGCAAGACTGTTGTTACAATAATAGGAGAACTGAAGAGTTGATGTTTTGTAATAGAGACAATTTCTCGTTGCACGCCTTTTTAACCCCTTACCTTACGATTTAATTTCCAACTGTGCGTGTCAAAAGTGACACCAAGTTCGGTCACGCATAGGGACATACACAGCTTGGCTGAGCGTTCGGAACTGTACAAATCGCAAACGTCCTATGATATGTGTATTCACGTACGTGGTACAATTAACTTTGCCAAATGTTTGATAAATAATTATGATTAGTTGATTATTAAACAAAAAAAAGATTTATTTTTGTAAGTTGAGTAATACATTAATAATAACTTACGACGTCGCTGAGGCGTCTTACTCATGTTTGGCCCGATAGAGTTACGACCTCTCTAAGGCGTCATTGTAAAGGGTTAAAATGTGTAGGTTCCAATACACGTGTAAACAAAATTTCTATATATTATTCTGAAAAACATAACGGATATAATAAGAAGTTGAAATTGGAAAGGACGTTTCCTTGTCTTCTTACTATTCATTTGATATTTCAATATAGAACAGGTATATTTAGAAAAAATCCTTGGTAAATTTTCTGTACTTCCAGAATAAAAAATGTGTACAAAGTCTTGAATATAGAATATATATAGAAAATTGACGTCGATATATTTTGAAAAAAAAACAACATTCACACTTATAATAATAATAATCGAGTACGAAAGCTGGATTTCAATTTATATGGAGATTAGTTTATTTTCTTAATAAAAATTTACAACAAGCTGTAGATATCTTGAAAGATGTTTTAAATTGTATTATCTGATATAGTCCCTCCATTGAAACTGAACACACTCACTGCGTTCACTTGCCATGCTTGCAATAGTGTATATGATCTCAAATACTGAACCAAAGAAAAGGTTCTTACGTCAAAGTTCATATTGGTCTGTTTAAATTTCCTACATTTAAATTAAAAATTATTATTATATATAAATTTCGATCCATTTCAAAGCATTTAAAATAAAGTTATTATGTTTCGAATTATTATATAATTTTCAATCCTTCTCAAAACACGTGGTAAACATCTTTATTATTGTATTAATTTGGATCTTCTTGTTTCTATTATATAATTAGAAAACAAAACATTTGTAGCGTAATATGTACGTTTCAATTATTTCTTCTTTAATGATGAATGAGTTTACATAAAATCAATTTATTATGTTCTATTTACATTTTTCCATATCGAAGGACTCGTTTAATGTGTAAACGGCATCTAGAATCTACTTTTTATTGATGTACTGTATAATATTGGAACCGGTTCTTATGTTTATTTTGACTTATAAGTTTATTTTTTACTTATTTCAGATATGAATGTATTGAGAACAAGGTTTGACAACAAGATTTTCTTTAAATTTTAGGAAAATAAGGATTCCAAGATATTCTTGTGACACAAATTACAAATCATTTCTTCTATTGATAATATTAACCGAGATTTGTGACTTGAATCAAAATCAAATTCCTTGTAAAATTCCTGTGGACGATTCAAAGTGGTACTTTCAAACTTACATCATTCGTTCAGCGGAAGATTAAATCCATAACAGAATAAAAGACCGCGAAGTCTCTTCATCCGTCAGGACAGAATATTGGCTAAGCACTTTGAGGAGAAAATTCGAACGTTTTAACAAGCTCGAGAGGGCGAACATTTATACGTCGGGTCCAATTGACCCGCGAAACCTAATTGATTTTTTTAAGGTAGACCTGCCTCTATTACAGTTCAACTGCAGCGATTGCACAGTATACAGGATATTGGCAGTCTGGGTACCGAAACAAGTAAGAAATACAAACATACATGGTGTCCACACCAGAAACGGAGACTTTATAACGAAAACAACCAACTGACCTCAATTGTTTGACTATTATAATACCTAACTGTTTATTTTCTCCCTCCGATTTTTGTCGATCGTAATTAGGATGAGAAACGCCGTAGAAAATATGGTAACGTTCTTGACGAACTCCTAATTGAAGAGGAAAACCTTTGCTCGGTGACGGTGAACGATGACCAATAACATAGTGGCTTGAACGGAACCGCGACAGAGTTTGTATTTCCGGAAGTCTGCGGCCAACAGATTTTCGATATGCACGCTCCATGCCCATGCCGTACTGCGTCACCAGAAAATATTTTGGAATTAATTAGGTCGTTGAAATTTGACCCTTGTTATCGTTCTGGACAAGTTCTCTTTTTAATCATTTTCTGCAAGACAAATTGTTTTACCTATATTGAAATTTTTATATACATTTTTAATGTTTTCTCAATTTTTAATTTTATTTATATGATCGCTTCAGTCTGATAATATTACAATGAACAGATTCTTCCTTAATGTAAATACTTTTTATGTGAATATTTCATTATACGAAAATGCGTTGAATCTGCATATTATAGTACTCAAAAAATTAAGCATCACGTGTATCGAAAAGGTGCTCAAATTCAGGGAATGATTACTGAAGTAAAAATTATCATAGGATGATGACTTTTTTTTAAATTGAAGCTTGAAAATACTACTTCCAAATGCTATCCAGAGATTTTTAATTTCATACATTCTTACAATAGGCAATGTTCAAATTTAATGGGATGTTTTAAATTAAAAAGTTAACAATGTTTAATACAGTTCACGGACTTGGACAATTTTTGTTGTTGAAATGATGTAAAATCACATATACTTGTTGTGTCTTTGTTTTCATTTTTTCACGCACGCGTTACGTTTCCTTCTCCAGTGAACGTGCCCAAAGTAGAGGATTTTGTGCGACGCTAGAAACTACTGACATTACATTGTTTACCATTGAACACACGTACTCGAATCGTGTATGCAGATTTAATAAAACATTAGAACATCCTATGCTCTGATTTCTCTTTATCTTTCTATAGCATATGACCTACAACATTTTTTAATCACCTCGTTTATGGCAGATTGCCTTGACGTTTTGCCTTAAATTCGAAAGCGAAATTGAGTCTGTGTGATTTTTACTCTCGATGTTATACAGGCTTAAGGCTTAAAATCGATTTAACGGTTAGAAAAATCTAAAATTTGACGTATGAGTAGATTTTGGTTAAAGAATGTCTTAGTTAAAATTTGGTGAATTTTTTTTTGCCTGCGAGCAACTGTTTTCAAGATAACACGCGGCAAAACTTTAAGCTTCCAAAAGAAAGTCGCACACACCATGCTTTCGAAAATTTCGCTGCGTAAAAAGCTTTACCGCATGTTAAATTGAAAACAGTGTTTGCAGGCAAAAAACGTCAACAATGATTGTTGTAGAGAACTTATCAATCTATNAATTACAAATCATTTCTTCTATTGATAATATTAACCGAGATTTGTGACTTGAATCAAAATCAAATTCCTTGTAAAATTCCTACCTAATTGAATATATTGAAAAAACACTGCTCCGGATTCATAACCAGCTCGGCACAGCGCGATTCATACCGTTAAAATCTTCAATAATTTCGTCGGTGGGGGTGGACGATTCAAAGTGGTACTTTCAAACTTACATCATTCGTTCAGCGGAAGATTAAATCCATAACAGAATAAAAGACCGCGAAGTCTCTTCATCCGTCAGGACAGAATATTGGCTAAGCACTTTGAGGAGAAAATTCGAACGTTTTAACAAGCTCGAGAGGGCGAACATTTATACGTCGGGTCCAATTGACCCGCGAAACCTAATTGATTTTTTTAAGGTAGACCTGCCTCTATTACAGTTCAACTGCAGCGATTGCACAGTATACAGGATATTTTATAAATGTTTTACAATACTTTAAGAGGTATATTGGCAGTCTGGGTACCGAAACAAGTAAGAAATACAAACATACATGGTGTCCACACCAGAAACGGAGACTTTATAACGAAAACAACCAACTGACCTCAATTGTTTGACTATTATAATACCTAACTGTTTATTTTCTCCCTCCGATTTTTGTCGATCGTAATTAGGATGAGAAACGCCGTAGAAAATATGGTAACGTTCTTGACGAACTCCTAATTGAAGAGGAAAACCTTTGCTCGGTGACGGTGAACGATGACCAATAACATAGTGGCTTGAACGGAACCGCGACAGAGTTTGTATTTCCGGAAGTCTGCGGCCAACAGATTTTCGATATGCACGCTCCATGCCCATGCCGTACTGCGTCACCAGAAAATATTTTGGAATTAATTAGGTCGTTGAAATTTGACCCTTGTTATCGTTCTGGACAAGTTCTCTTTTTAATCATTTTCTGCAAGACAAATTGTTTTACCTATATTGAAATTTTTATATACATTTTTAATGTTTTCTCAATTTTTAATTTTATTTATATGATCGCTTCAGTCTGATAATATTACAATGAACAGATTCTTCCTTAATGTAAATACTTTTTATGTGAATATTTCATTATACGAAAATGCGTTGAATCTGCATATTATAGTACTCAAAAAATTAAGCATCACGTGTATCGAAAAGGTGCTCAAATTCAGGGAATGATTACTGAAGTAAAAATTATCATAGGATGATGACTTTTTTTTAAATTGAAGCTTGAAAATACTACTTCCAAATGCTATCCAGAGATTTTTAATTTCATACATTCTTACAATAGGCAATGTTCAAATTTAATGGGATGTTTTAAATTAAAAAGTTAACAATGTTTAATACAGTTCACGGACTTGGACAATTTTTGTTGTTGAAATGATGTAAAATCACATATACTTGTTGTGTCTTTGTTTTCATTTTTTCACGCACGCGTTACGTTTCCTTCTCCAGTGAACGTGCCCAAAGTAGAGGATTTTGTGCGACGCTAGAAACTACTGACATTACATTGTTTACCATTGAACACACGTACTCGAATCGTGTATGCAGATTTAATAAAACATTAGAACATCCTATGCTCTGATTTCTCTTTATCTTTCTATAGCATATGACCTACAACATTTTTTAATCACCTCGTTTATGGCAGATTGCCTTGACGTTTTGCCTTAAATTCGAAAGCGAAATTGAGTCTGTGTGATTTTTACTCTCGATGTTATACAGGCTTAAGGCTTAAAATCGATTTAACGGTTAGAAAAATCTAAAATTTGACGTATGAGTAGATTTTGGTTAAAGAATGTCTTAGTTAAAATTTGGTGAATTTTCAGAGCATGAGAAAAGTTATAAAGAGGTTTCAATATAAACGTTTTTTTCAAATATTTAAGTACCAGTTGGTCGGACGACATATATACATCAGATCGAAATTATAGATTGATAAATTTTCTACAACAATCATTCTTGACGTTTTTTTGCCTGCGAGCAACTGTTTTCAAGATAACACGCGGCAAAACTTTAAGCTTCCAAAAGAAAGTCGCACACACCATGCTTTCGAAAATTTCGCTGCGTAAAAAGCTTTACCGCATGTTAAATTGAAAACAGTGTTTGCAGGCAAAAAACGTCAACAATGATTGTTGTAGAGAACTTATCAATCTATATATTGATGTATAAAAACATAACGGGGCACTTTACGAATATGCACATAAGTAGTCATTGATTTGTGTTGAAAAAATTTTGTTGTGTAGCTTAAACACACACAAAACTATTCCAAGAAGTTCGCTGGGCTCAGTTATTTTTCTCCATCCTGAAAAAATTTCCAAGAAATAGCTTTTTCTAGACCCTCTAAAGCAGGATTCCTTCTTAAAGAAACATTTGAAATCATAAAATTCTAATTCTGCTTATCTTTCATGACAGTTGGGAACAGCTCTGCTGGACTGAGCTCCACCTGGACTACTTTGGCGATGACAATTCTCATAACTACTACCATCGTGTTCCTGGTCTCTTCACCGATGACGATAACTGCCGCCAACAGGTAGCCTGTACGCGATCGCCAGGCCACTGCTACCACTGTTTGATTCAATATAACAACAGAACTAAGAAGAAGAGGAGAAGAGAAACAAAAATAAAACATCGTCCATGTAAAACCTAGTAGTCTAGGGCTTCCAGTTATGTATGTTACTATGTATGGATTAGATAGTTCGAATAACAGTTGATTTTTATTAAGAATGGGCCTACATATTAAGCGGGAAATCAGGACCGAAGCAAAAAAAAGTGTCAACATCGAACGTGAATATCCACCGAGAGTCATATGTATAATCGCCCAAGCGTCATTTTATTTTGAAGCAACGCAACGCGCGCGTTAGTAGCCGTTTTCAATTGAAGACCTTGTGATAGAAACAAGTGGACAACCCGAGCGATGGTGCGTTCCCTCGATCGTGTTCTTTTTTCTAGGATTAGATATCCGGATGTAAAGATGAAAAGTATCGTGAACCTGAACGCGTGCATAGTAAAGCGCGATTAAACAGGAAAAAAATTAGCGGAATGGAAATTGGATCTGCGCGAGAATGGAAGAATAGTATCTCTTTTAAATTGCAGCCTCCTGTACGCGGTGTACATCCCAGGAATGAAAACAATTGCGTTCATCAGTCTTCCTCCTCTAGCTTCATTTTCCATTTTCATCCACACCGATAAATAGCTGTTATTGTTGTTGATGTTGTTGTTGCATTTCTTACATACATATATTTCAGTAGAATCGTTTTTCGTTTTTTTTTTTCTTGCGTATACGTATAGCGACCCCAGTGTTCATTAAGTGCGTCAAAAATATATAAACGTACGTACAAGGGTAAACTAATATTATTATAACTGACAATGAGTGCGACGATGTTAGCGCAGCGACGAGCGCCGTTCTATTCAATATCCGCTCCTTTTAAAGTGTCTAACGAAAAACGGGACACATAGATACCGGTTTGTAATCTGTACAAATTGTAATAAATTACCATACGAAATGCGATTCGATCAAGTACGTTTTCACTTTCATTTCTTACCTAGATTCGTTTCAGCGATTCGTACAAAACTGCGTGCAAAGAAAATCGAGGTAAGTGCTCGATATTTTTTCAGTTATGACAGTAAATGAATTCTCTCTCACGGATTAAATATATGTCGTATTTGAAATAATAATTTCATAAAAATCGGTATGCATCGTTTCGAATTATCCCGATGCTTTCGCATTAAATCCGTCGTGCGAAGGAAACAGGAAACAAGCGACGAGAATGCCGTTATTAAATTNAAACTATAAGACACGTGCCCAATCATTTTGTGGGGGATTACATTTGATTTAAAAAAAAATCCAGGGGCGGCACACATGGGGCCCCTGGGAGCACCAACTTCAAAATTTCAAATGGAACGTGGGATCTTGCGATGGATCGTTGGAAAGGCCTACTCGAGACAAACAATTAAAAAAAAAATTGTTATCCTACGATGATTTTTAAGCGAGTTATGAGTGATTGAATTTTTAAATTTAATTTGGGAAAAACTAGAAAAAGTTCCATACAGCCTCTTCTAAAGCGGCAACGCATAACAATTTAACAGAACAATAAAATTCGAGTTCAATCAATTTGTAGGGAACCCCTTTTTGTTAAAACAAAAGTCACCAGGGGCCCCTGTGCCGCTCCTAGAATTTTTTGTTTTCCAAAATTAAATTTAAAAATTCAATCACTCATAACTCGCTTAAAAATCATCGTACGATAACAATTTTTTTTTAATTGTTTGTCTCGAGTAGGCCTTTCCAACGATCCATCGCAAGATCCCACGTTCCATTTGAAATTTTGAAGTTGGTGCTCCCAGGGGCCCCATGTGTGCCGCCCCTGGATTTTTTTTAAATCAAATGTAATCCCCCACAAAATGATTGGGCACGTGTCTTATAGTTTTTCGATATGACAACGCGTTCCCGAGTTAGAGAGGGGGGGGGGGGACTTTTGGGACACCCTGTATGTACTGCCGAAGCAAGTACGTTCACATTTTCTCAATTCTCATATTTATACTAATCAACTGAAACTAACAGCGAAAAGAATATACTTTCCGAAGCCATCTAGCGAGCAAACTTAGTAACATCAGTAATAAGCACACTGTGAGGTAGCGAGCGTTGTAAAGATTTCGGACTCTAGTATTCTATGTACACAATACGAAACGAAAGAAATATGAAATATTATTATACCATAATTATTTACGACTGTCGTTATCGCAAATACATTTATTTTAAATTACCTGCGTTTTAACGAAAATGTTGTTGACGGATTGGCGATATGGAGTAACTTTCAATTCGTAAACATTAATTGTGACTGTTGATCGATGTTGGGAAGATTGGACGAACCAGAATTTTGTTAAATGTAAAAGAAATAGTGATATTATACATACAGGGTGGTCCAGAAAAAATGTTAGAGTCAAAAATGGCAAATTGGGAGGGTGATTCTAAACAACAATTTCCTTTTGCAAAATACAAAGTGAGGCATGGTTTTTGAATTATTAACGAAAAACACTGTGCAATGAGAGCACGCGTAAGGCCAGCGCCCAGCCATGGGTAGATTAGCTCGGACCGTGGCTCAGCACGGGCCCTACGCGTGCTCTTATTAGTCAGACTTTTTCGTTAATAATTCAAAAGCTATGCCTCAGGAGAGAGTCAGGAATACCTACAGAATTATTCGGCTCTAACACTTTTTCTGGGGCACTCTGTATATGAGGCGTTTACGGTGTAGCTTAGAAACGAACAAGTATAAAATAAATTTAATTCTTATTGTTCGTTTCGATTTCAATACGTACCTTAAATCATCTCATTCTGTCATTTCAAGGATTCTGTTAGGAAATAACCCTTCGATGTATACCTAACGTCAAAAACTTCCCTGCTTTCATTTTTATTTGCATTTTGATTACAATTCTGTTGTATTAGATTTCATCCTGCTGTCCGTTTTGTCCGTCTGAACGTTCCATAAAACTCAGCCCTTCCTGAAATAATAAAATTATGCAGTACGGCTACTAACAATTATTCTTAGCTAGCTCCTGCGTATGTGTGCGTCTCCTAGCGGGACACATTGAAATTTCGATATATACATACATATTGAAGTTTCAGTGTGTCCCGCTTGGAGACGCACACATACGCAGGGGCTGGCTAAGAATAATTGTTAGTAGCCGTACATACGTCGCCCAGATCAGATTCATGCATACTTTTGCTTTTATTTAATTTAGCAAATGATAAGTCTGTTGCATGAATCTATTCAATCATTTCCGACAGTTATTAAAAAGATTATCTAATTGTAAGAACTGAAAGGTTAACCAGACTAATTAAGATTAAACAGAATAACTACAAGCTAATTAAGGCCGACAAATATTTCATTCCCCAAGAGGCAAAAGTTTCTTAACTCGGCAAATTAGCAAGATAAAGATAATGAAATGTAGTATCTTTAACGGAAGTTAGTGTCTCTGAAGGAAACCGAATTAATATTGGCACGGAGACGTATCTTGTAGTTGGAATCTCAAGTTTCCGCTATAGGAAAACTTGGTGTTGAAAAAGAGAACGCGAACAGGAACGTAAAAAATGAACGAAGAGCGAAGAAGGCCGATCAGCTGAGTGATAACTCCCGATTTTCATAAATCGGATGCAGTTACGACAAATATTTGTGCCCATAATTATGAAAATGGTCTAAGTCGAAATTAAAAAAAAAAGAATTTATCAGTTATTTCAATCACATTCATAATTAGGTGTGAAATAACTAGTACACGTAATATTGAATGAATGACATCGCAGGACAGCGATGTTTACGTGATAGTGAAGAACATCACGTGAAGAAAGTTTTCAGGTATTAAAGTGAAATTACTCGTTAGCTATTAGGTTTAAAGCTGATAATGGTCAATATGTTTTTACTTACAATTCAATATTGTATCATATTTTGGTATAAAAAATATAGTATTCTATTTATAAAAACCAAGTTGACTTTCAAATCTCCGAAACGCCTCCACCTATAAAAAAAATTAACGCACTACTTAGTGTACCCCTTTAAAACATGTAATTTGTATATAACATTAATTTATGCAACGCGCATATTTTGGTAGTTATAATGGTACACACGTTGCGTGGACCACCCTGTATAATTATTAGTTATATTACTCCTAATGTTTTATACACGTAACAAATATTAATACTTTACATTAGAGTTTCAACATTTCGTCGGTCCTACTTCGTTTTTAATAACTTCGGTTCACTTGTGTACCGAAACATGTGGAACACACCTTAAACTTACACACCTAATTGTTGCTACTTACTTGCTACGTGCTCCTCTATTATAAATGTGTGTGTAAATTATTTAAATCGTGGTTATATGTCCGGCGATTGACCCAATTAGTGCATAACATTAATTTTATGCTGTTGTGAAAAAGTTTGCGCTTTCCGAGACGTGTCTTTCGGATCGTTTCCAGCTTGAAAAATCTAATCTTAAGGCAAATTATTATCCGCATAAGCACAAACAATTATTTAAAATATTAACATAGATATGTTGAGCCATGAATCCATGTATAAGATAAGTTGGGCCCGGGCCTTTTCTTACATTTCCTGTCCACACTATAGTAACTATACATCTTTCAATAGTTGATTTGATGAATTTTTCTTCAAATTTTTCTCAAAAAAAAAAAGACAAACATACATTTTTTTATTCATTTCCACTGATTGATTGACGATAAAAGCATTCAATTCAATTTGGAAGTTCAAGATCAAGGTACAATGCAGTATGCTACTTTATTTTTAAAAATTTAAAATGACATAATCGTACACTTTTAATACATATATATTTCAAATTGGTAAATGTAAAGCGAACTAACACGCGTAACAATAATAAATATGAAAGGACTATGGTAGTGATATGTATATAAATAAGTTACTAAATAAGTTAAAAAATGAAGAAGTAAATAAGTAAATAAATAAATATGTAAAATGAGTGACAGTGACTTTACTTATTTACTTATTTACTTATTTATTGTACTTATTTACTTACTTACTTATTTACTTATTAAGTTACGTATTAAGTAAATAAATGAAGAAGTAAGTGAGATAAACTAATAGACTTCGTTTCTTCTTTTTTAATTTGTGGTTATAGTTCTTTCTTTATTTCTGACATCTCTGACCTTGACGACTTCGTCGATGTCTACGGGGGAGAGTCGTCAGCGAGCATTGCTCCTTGTGCTGCTGCTGTTGTTGCCACTTGTGCTGATAGTACTGCTTCTGATTGCATTACTGCTATGTCTGCTAATGCTCTTGCTCCTATTGCTTCTACTTCTGTTCTTTCTGCTAGCTTTACTGCTTCTACTGCTGCTGTTGCTGCTACTGTTGTTGCCACTTGTGCTGATAGTACTGCTTCTTCTGATTGCATTACTGCTGTGTCTGCTAATGCTCTTGCTCCTATTGCTTCTACTTCTGTTTTTTCTGCTAGCTTTACTGCTTCTACTGCTGCTGTTACTGCTTTACTTGCTGCTTCTGCTGCTGCTGTTCCTAGTGATTCTACTGCTGTTCGAGCTGCTTTTGCCGCCGCCGACAATGACCGTTGTTGACTGCATGCAACATCTACTGTATCTCCTTCTGCTGAAAATGGCGCTACTGAAAATACTGGTGCTGGTGCTGGTGCTGGTGCTGCTGCTCCTGGTGATACTGATCCTGTGTATGCCATACGCCACGGCGACACCATCTATGCATACAACGTTTTTGGTTATTGTGATGAGTATGTCACTTATACGTAGAGATATCTGTACGTAGAGATGTATATAAAAGTATAATAATAATATACGTATATACGTAGAGATGTATATAAAAGTACAATAATAATTAAAATAATAATAACAATTGTTAGAAATGCAAATAAAACGAAGGATACGCATGAGTTACGTACGTCTCCGTACGTGTTGGGATATATCTTCCTGTGAAGATTGACGGTCATGACGGTGATTGACGGTCAGAAACTCGATGACATAGGAATACGTAACATTAAATAATAAGAGGAATTTAGGACATTTTCTTCACAAACTGTTCTTCACTGTCACGTAAACATTGGTGTTCTCCGATGTCATTCATTCGATATTACGTGAAGAAAATTTTCAAGTAATGAAGTGATATTACTCGTTAGCTAATAGCTTTAGGGGTGATAATGGTCAATGCTTTGGTACTTCTAATTCAATATTCTGCCATATTTTGGAATAAAAAATATAGTATTCAATTTGAATAAACAGAGTTGACCTTC
>SMSR01014811.1:19678-38610 GCA_019453355.1 Ceratina japonica | reverse complement strand
CTGCTGCTGTTGCTGCTACTCTTGTTGCCACTTGTGCTGATAGTACTGCTTCTGATTGCATTACTGCTGTGTCTGCTAATGCTCTTGCTCCTATTGCTTCTACTTCTGTTTTTTCTGCTAGCTTTACTGCTTCTACTGCTGCTGTTGCTGCTACTGTTGTTGCCACTTGTGCTGATAGTACTGCTTCTTCTGATTGCATTACTGCTGTGTCTGCTAATGCTCTTGCTCCTATTGCTTCTACTTCTGTTTTTTCTGCTAGCTTTACTGCTTCTACTGCTGCTGTTACTGCTTTACTTGCTGCTTCTGCTGCTGCTGTTCCTAGTGATTCTACTGCTGTTCGAGCTGCTTTTGCCGCCGCCGACAATGACCGTTGTTGACTGCATGCAACATCTACTGTATCTCCTTCTGCTGAAAATGGCGCTACTGAAAATACTGGTGCTGGTGCTGGTGCTGGTGCTGCTGCTCCTGGTGATACTGATCCTGTGTATGCCATACGCCACGGCGACACCATCTATGCATACAACGTTTTTGGTTATTGTGATGAGTATGTCACTTATACGTAGAGATATCTGTACGTAGAGATGTATATAAAAGTATAATAATAATATACGTATATACGTAGAGATGTATATAAAAGTACAATAATAATTAAAATAATAATAACAATTGTTAGAAATGCAAATAAAACGAAGGATACGCATGAGTTACGTACGTCTCCGTACGTGTTGGGATATATCTTCCTGTGAAGATTGACGGTCATGACGGTGATTGACGGTCAGAAACTCGATGACATAGGAATACGTAACATTAAATAATAAGAGGAATTTAGGACATTTTCTTCACAAACTGTTCTTCACTGTCACGTAAACATTGGTGTTCTCCGATGTCATTCATTCGATATTACGTGAAGAAAATTTTCAAGTAATGAAGTGATATTACTCGTTAGCTAATAGCTTTAGGGGTGATAATGGTCAATGCTTTGGTACTTCTAATTCAATATTCTGCCATATTTTGGAATAAAAAATATAGTATTCAATTTGAATAAACAGAGTTGACCTTCAAATCTCCGAAATGCAAAAAATTAACGCACTATATATTGTACCCCTTTAAACCATGCAATTTGTATATAACATTTATTCGTGCAACGCGCATATTTTGGTAGTTATTACGGTGTTCACGGTGCATAGACCATCCTGTATTCTCGTGTCAAGCATTGTAGGTACTTACAAAGAGCGTACCGTGAACACTATTGATGTTACGAAAACTGCAAGAAAGTTATTCCGAAGAAGACAATACTCTTTTTCAACAATCTATAGTCCACTGATAACAATCAGCTTAATAATTTTTGCAAGTTACGTGCAGTTGAACTAATTAACCGTTTGCTTGGATCTGATTTGTTTTTTCAGAGATCGACGTTAGATAAACGAGACGTCAAACAGGTCTCGTACCCGAATGGCGTTGTAGACGACGATCAAGATATACCAGAATGATAATTTGCAATTACAAATGTATTGGGGATTGTATTAAAGATATTTAGAAATGACTGGAATTATGGTCGTTCAATAAATTTGATTTATTAACTCCAACTGGAATTTCAATTCTCGTTATTTAGCGTACCCCGCATCTCTTTTCTTCTGCTATCAGTTAAACTTTTGATAGACTAAATATCCTAACAGAGAGGTATCTTAGTTTATGAATTCATTAAGTAGCCAGTTTAGAATATACAGTTAATCCCAGAGGACCCGTATGCACCATCTAAAATCTGGATAGTTTCTTGAGTATTTGAAAATTTAGTCTCTACTAAATCGGCTATGCACTAAAAATCGGTGATATTATCGATTTTCGGTGCAGAACGGAAGTGGGTTTTCTAAAACAAATATCCATTTTTTCAAACTAAACTGTCTATGATTATGTATATTCTCATGACGAATTCGGACTGTACGCTAAAAAATATGCATCTTTTGCTTGAAACATTTTTTCTAAAACGTCATTTTTCACTCATAAATAACGTTTACCATTTATATTTTAACTTGTGTTCAGTCAAAATCGCTTTTGAACTTCTGAAACCTAATTTTAGAGGAAGATAAGAGAAGTATCTAACAATAAACTAGATCTTTAGAAAACGGGAAGGATAAAAATCCAAATCATCGACTTGTCACTTTATTTTATAGCATGGAAACTACTATTATTTAATCAAGATAAACAATTTAATTGACCAAATTCACAAACGAATTCTGTTAATTCGAATTAATTCAACCTCGTATATTTATAAGGAGTATACCATATCTCAAGAAAGAGGCAAATATCTGACAGGTCCCTCCGAAAAACAATATATATTCGTTATACTGTTTTTCCTCCATGGAAAATGGGAATCTTTTGAAAACTCCCCTTCGTAATCAAATGAAGCCCAGTGGTATAGCAATATTTTTATATCCTTAAAGCCAAAAGTTGTGCTTTGAAAAAATCTCAATTAAGCTTAAGGAGATTATAAGATATTTTATTTTCTTAGTTTCTATAATATTTAGATGGACATAATGTTACAAAATTATTTTTGCACGTAGAGGGAGAAGTTAAAAATGCAAGTGACTTGTTTTTAAGTATTATCCTTGACTTTAAAGATTTAAAAATCAATTGGTAAAATATTTTCAAGTATACAGTAGTTTCTATCATTACATTGGAAATAGTGAAATATTATAAGAAAAGATATAATGGAAAAGTATAAGATCATTGGAGACGTGAATCACGACGGAACAGAATGGTAACCGTATCGTAAGATGTCGTTTAGCCAATACAACTATTGAATGGAAACATAACTCATGTAATTAAGGAAATTATTGTCGACCCGGAAGATTGTTTTAATTCCTCAAAAATAGTCTTTCCCGTGCATACTTGTCATAAACCCATCCAACGAAGTCTCCACGTGTTCGATTGTTCCTCCGGGCGAAATTATTGGTACTGCTAATCACAATTTCTCCTATATTAATTACATGCTCTGTAATCAAAGATAACACATCCAACTCAAAGGTATTAGTTTGTCACGAAGATTATAATTTTTGTTATCGAACACGTTACAGGTTTCACAAGGTCGTATTACTTGGAATCAATTGGAACAGTTTGCAACCGTGTAGCAAATATCCTACAGTGAATCCATAACGTGATCCTCGTATCTGGACAATCCCACCGGAAGCATAAAGTAGTCAACGCGCCGTGCGGTGCTTTCAACGAGCCGTAACGCAAAGACAGGTCTCAATCTGGCCATTCGAGGTTACTCCGAGATCCTAACTGAACCTCGTTAGTTTCTATCGAGCCTTGGAGACGTTTAACGCGGGTCTGGCAAACAAGCCAGTGACCTTATTCAGACTAACGGTCCTCCTAATAATCGTTATCGTTATCATTTTGACAGGATTACTCTCTGAACAGGCGACGACGGCTAGTTGCCGCGCGCACCAGCTCGGTATTGTCAATTAAAATTCATGCAGACGTTACCCTCCGCTCAGTTATAAGACGACACATCAAACACAACGTTTATTTTTTTATTCATATCTAAACGAAGAGAACCCGTACGATTCAGGTGTGTATACCTTACTCCGTGTCCTGTAATACTCCTTCAAGAGGATTTAAAGAGAATCTTTGGGGCTCTTGGAAAACCATGACTTCTCAAGGGATGAAGAAGGTGTACGAGAGTGATATAAGAAAGGTTTAAAAGCCAATCAATGTAAATCCGCTTTTCAGTGAAAATTATTATAGTTACACTGAAATAAAAATTTTTCGTTATAGGAAATTACGATCGATATTGGCCCATACAGTATGTCTTCATAAGTGAATAAAAGACACTAGCATTTCTATTGATCACTGAAGAACTACTTCCATTAATATTCGGACAAATTTCGAAACGCAATAACATTTTCAGTATTGGATCAAAGAATTTTATCTTCTGTGGAATTTTAGAAAGCTTAATTTACTATAGAGTGTCTAGCAGAATATTAAAAAAAATTGGTATTCATTGAAATTGCGAAGAAAATGGTAAACGACATGGTTTTTAACTTTTTTATTAGAGTATGTAATAAAAATTGTATGTGTCTCGTTTGCAGATTTAAGGTGGTATCCGAGTTTATTCAAACTATTCTTGAAATCTTATACATAGTTAAGTAAAGACATCACAAATGGCATATTAAAATTTCAGAACGTTTCACCATTTTGTTTCCGAGTAATCGTTGTTCCAACTTTGACAAATTATACGGGAGGTATATCTATACATATCTATACGTATCTGTATATATCACGCGGAATTGTAGCGTTATGGTAGCCATGAACTGCAATATCTAGCGAACCGCATTCAAACTGTTCTTGAAATTTTATGGGTGTATAGAACATATAATAAAGAATGTCTCAGCCAAGAATCACGTAAATTGACCATTTTATTGTTACAATAGAGCAACTTGAAAATGTTTCTTTCAGAGAAAACGTACGCGTTGNTATAATAAAGAATGTCTCAGCCAAGAATCACGTAAATTGACCATTTTATTATTACAATAGAGCAACTTGAAAATGTTTCTTTCAGAGAAAACGTACGCGTTCAGGTAGACGTGGCAATGTCGCATCTACCCAAGCGCGCGCGTATACGATATAATACATTATGATCACGCAGAACACATGAGTCAAAGCGTGATCCAAGCAGCGATCACCGGGGCGAATTCGCCAAGTTTCCTACTCTCAAAAGCATGTAGTTTCTATCTCTCTCGCACAATACTACCTGTCTCTGTCTTACCGAGGCAACCACCTTAAGTAAGTTATGTGCATATGCAAAGTTCCATAAAAATCGATCAATATTGATATGCATTATGAGCGATGAGAAATTAAAAATTTCGCAGTTCTTCACGATTTTCAATCTACGACTGAGATAAATTGAAAAATTTTTACATGTTTTGGTATATCTAACTCGTTTATGGTTTCACTGATTTTAGTGAAACTTTACATATGCATATAACACATTTAGGTCTACAAACGGGACGACTGAAATTTTTACTAAAGTCTCCAATAAAAAAGTTAAACATCGTGATCTTTTCTTTTTTCTTCCAGATTTTGACGAATAGTAGTTTATTTTAACTGTTTGTTACACATTATGTTGGATTTTATAATATTATTTCAACAATAAACAAAATTGAATCGGTGTGTTGAGAGACATTGTAGCCTCTTAAAGATTATACTTTGTTATTTTAGCTAATAGGCCTCTTGCCGTATCTGGACCCTAAACGGTCGGAGCCGAAAGCATATTGTACACAACTCTGAGCATTATATTACACACAGTTATAAACACTAGATTTTTCGTTGCGCATTCTTCGGTCAGTCTCGACCAGAGAGTCAGAGAGCAAAGACGCCTTCCAAGTCGTATAATAAAGTTATAAAGTTTTAATAAGAATTAACTGAGTATTCTTTTGAATAATTCCCATAATCCCAATACATTACATAGTGAACTAAGCCTTTTAAATGTCCACAAAAAATTAAGTTAGTTGGCTCAATATTAAGAAATTTATTCCGTTTTGAAGTATGTCCGGATATTAATGGGAGTCACTGTATGGAAAGTTCAAATACCAAATGAGGTCGTGGACTCAATAGGGCCACAATAAGGCAGATTTAATGTTATCCTTAAAACTAATAAAAAATGTATCCCCTCCTGGACTAAGAGATTCGTTGAATCATAATTGATTTTATATCTGATCATAGCTCCACATGTTCTACGCATGAATTTATTCGCTATGATTTCAGCATCGTTTTTTCTTGAGCAGCCTTTAAAACAGCCTGCCTAATATTCCTAATTGTAAATATAGATTTCTTAAGAGTGTCAAAGAACCAATTCTATCCCTGCTTCCTATACATATATAAATTTCATCATTAAATTAAACTGATTTTTACGATAAAAGTTTCCTACCTAGCTGCAGGTATTGCATGAAAGGGGAGATTATTTCGCGGTGAGAACAACAGAGAATTTTATAACGGAAAATTAATAAAGAAAAACGTGAGAAAAAAGAACAAATCCTCGTAGAAGAAAGTGAACTTAAAAAAAACAAAAAGAGACAGGATATAAAAAGAGAAAATGAACATAAAAAAATAAAGCCAAAGGAAAATCGAATTTGAAACAACAAATAACAGCAAGAGGAACGATTAATGTAGAAGGAAAACCGAATTGAGGGATTGAAACCACGGCGAAAAAGAGATGTACATTGCAAACAGATGATACNGCCGTATCTGGACCCTAAACGGTCGGAGCCGAAAGCATATTGTACACAACTCTGAGCATTATATTACACACAGTTATAAACACTAGATTTTTCGTTGCGCATTCTTCGGTCAGTCTCGACCAGAGAGTCAGAGAGCAAAGACGCCTTCCAAGTCGTATAATAAAGTTATAAAGTTTTAATAAGAATTAACTGAGTATTCTTTTGAATAATTCCCATAATCCCAATACATTACATAGTGAACTAAGCCTTTTAAATGTCCACAAAAAATTAAGTTAGTTGGCTCAATATTAAGAAATTTATTCCGTTTTGAAGTATGTCCGGATATTAATGGGAGTCACTGTATGGAAAGTTCAAATACCAAATGAGGTCGTGGACTCAATAGGGCCACAATAAGGCAGATTTAATGTTATCCTTAAAACTAATAAAAAATGTATCCCCTCCTGGACTAAGAGATTCGTTGAATCATAATTGATTTTATATCTGATCATAGCTCCACATGTTCTACGCATGAATTTATTCGCTATGATTTCAGCATCGTTTTTTCTTGAGCAGCCTTTAAAACAGCCTGCCTAATATTCCTAATTGTAAATATAGATTTCTTAAGAGTGTCAAAGAACCAATTCTATCCCTGCTTCCTATACATATATAAATTTCATCATTAAATTAAACTGATTTTTACGATAAAAGTTTCCTACCTAGCTGCAGGTATTGCATGAAAGGGGAGATTATTTCGCGGTGAGAACAACAGAGAATTTTATAACGGAAAATTAATAAAGAAAAACGTGAGAAAAAAGAACAAATCCTCGTAGAAGAAAGTGAACTTAAAAAAAACAAAAAGAGACAGGATATAAAAAGAGAAAATGAACATAAAAAAATAAAGCCAAAGGAAAATCGAATTTGAAACAACAAATAACAGCAAGAGGAACGATTAATGTAGAAGGAAAACCGAATTGAGGGATTGAAACCACGGCGAAAAAGAGATGTACATTGCAAACAGATGATACAAAGTTACACGATGACCACTTTTTTATCCAGATAACTATAAATAAAAATTATTCACGTAAATTGAATACTCTCATTCTTTTTTAGCTTGTCTATCTTGTCGGAAATGTGTTACCTACTGGTTGATACGTTCATCTACTAAGATTCTCACATTTTTGCCAATTTTTTAACTTCAGTGTACTTAAAATCAATGCTGACATCTTAAAATTAATTTTACTTGACTCTGAGAAATACTTTTCTCAATTAATTTTAAAATTTGTTTGTAAAAAATGCATTTTACCTTAAATAGGCGAGAATTATGTAGGAGGCCAAGACGTCCGAAAGAATTAGAATACTCTAATTAATGATATTCTCTTTATTTCGTATTTAAATATAAATAGTTCAAGAAATATATGGTTGGTCTCTCGGTTCAGGCCCGACTGACTTGGGCTTCTCTCTGCCCCATCGAGGCCGTTACTTTGTTTATCCTAGCCCTTCCCAGTCGACCGCCTTATCGAAATTCAAAGACGTTGCCACACTTCTCTCCCACATTGTTCCTCACAATTATGTGAGGGGAAGTCAAAAGGTAAATGGATTTAAGGGAAGGTAAAGGGGCATTTATTCTGATTATATGATATTCTTAGCACTTCCTTCAATGGTCTAAACATATGAAAATCGCTTGGAACCAGGTCTGGAATGTATGGCGGTTGTTTCAACACTTCGAATCCCATGGTTATGTAAAAAAATAAGGTATGTTTCACATTCCTATCATTAAAACATTGAGTAAGAGGAGAAGTAAACAAGAGAAGGGACATTTTCTCAAATGTCCCTTCTCTTTTTTACTTCTCCTCGTATATGGAGATCTTCTTAAGTGTCTATTTACTGGGCTGGTTACCCTATGCTTTTCTTCATAAGACAAAGAACACATACTCTTTTCATAACACACGTTAATGTATTTTTTTGCAAATTTCTATTTCACACCCAACTTGCAGAATGGCATTTATAATTCATGAGTAATTCGTACGCGCACGGAAACTGCATAATTAGTAAGAGAGGTGACGTAGGAGAGAGGAGATGCGTACATACGACCACGTACATTAATTGGGTATGGTGCAGGGCGGTATTGCGCCGATTAATACGTAAATGGAGGGTCAATCATGCGACTGGGTAAACAACAATCCCTTTCCCAATTCATACTTGGCGATGGACTCGATTCACTAATTCTACATTCGACCAATACGTGATATCCAAGCTCCTGTCTCCTCGCTATCATCACCGGAGAAACATCGCTTAATTGCGATCGACCCCTCGTTAGCACGAAGTTAACTAATCTGACCATTATCGTTCTTGAGCAACGATTGACCAGACGTTTAGACTGATTTGAAACAAGTCGACTGTAGATTTTCGAATGAAGAAGCAAAATTCATTGGTTTAAAATATATTAAAGATGATTATAAGAATTATTGTTCTTTAATTCCATAATGATTTTATAACTGGAAGAGGAAATATAATTCACTCGAGGCAGAGACGAAAATGGTAGCGAACCCACTGAAATGTTCATCAAGTACATACGAAGTTCTCTACGTGGTATTTTATCGGGAAAACCTGGAGAAAAAGTAAAACCAGATAAAAGGGACTGGAAAAGCTAACAGGGCAAAATGCATTACAAATTGAACATTGCCATTTAATGATTTAGACGCAGAAATTATTTATTTTCCTATGACTATCTTCACACATAGAACGTCCCAAATCCGAATATTCTTTAATGACCTGGACGTGATTTGAAGTAATTATTTTTGCATTCCTGTCGCTAATTAAAACCAACTTTTGTTTAAATAATTAGGACGAAAATTTTAGCGAAGAAAAAATGAAGTACATTCTCACTTTACTTATCAAACGTTATTTTTTCGATCTCATTTTCTTCTTTTGCTTTGCATCGCTTTCTTTTTCGTTTGGTTCACCGTTCTTATTTTTTCCCTCCATTTCCGCTCTTTTTCGTTTCTTTCAGCGTCCTCTTTAATGCGAAATTATGTTCCTATTACGCACGGCCGTATTTAAGTTATTATGCGTGGCCGTTAGTGCAATTTTCGCTGAAACGCGATTAACCCAAATACTGCTGACGTTCTATAATACACATAAATAGACACGTATTTAAGGTGATTAACACGATTTCGCTTCTCGCATCTTCGTACACTCTAAATGTCCACCGTAATAACAGGCATGCCTGAGCGAAAAAAATTTAATGCATTTATTCTCAAATGTCAACCGGGATCGATAATATTATTACGTTATAGTATTCTATTTTTCACACATAGTCTACGTGTACTCCGTGCAAAGCCTCGTGTATTCAATTACGTTATCGGATACCTGCTTTAAAAATGTCGAAAATCACGGTCACTGTTGTTATTCAGAGCTTAAAGATATTTCACCGATATGACAAATCGCATTTGTATACAGGAACTAATTGCGATCGTTGATGTCGTCAGAGGTTAATAAAATAAGTCTGATGATAATAATAATTAATACTGCCACTAATTAATGTCGCCTGCGTAATTACGGCAGCGATGTCACTGCATCGTGTTTCTTGTTTCCCAGAATGCATGATGACAAGTGAGGACTCTGTTGCTTGCAATCCCTGAGCTGACTATATCTGCTAGTTCTGCCACAAGTTCAGTTCATGGAATCTGTTTCTTTTCCTATTAATTTTTGACGTGCAGAACCTTGAACTCTTATTTGACAATTCTGAGACTGACATCGATAATGTACTTTGTTATTATTTAACGAAAACTATCGATTTTGAGGATGTTTGAACAGCAGGATCTCTGCTAAAAGATTAAAAAATCTGTTACTTCAAGCTATAAACTCTTAAAAAAATTATATTATATTTACAGAGAAGTAAGATTTATAAAGCTATTGGACGTGCTTTTTTTAAGTCACACAGAACCTTTAACATATCATTTCTAATATTCTAATATACAGGGTGGTCCACGCAACTTGCACACCTATAATAACTTCCAAATTATGCGTTGCACAGAAAAGTTTTGTACACAAAAGTTGCATGGTTTGAAGGGGTGCATTATGTGGTATATGTAGTTTTTTTACAGGTGGAGGCGTGTAGGAGATTTGAAGGTCGACTTTGTTTTTTTAAATGGAATGCTATGCTTTTTGGACTAAAGGATGGAAAAATGTCAAATTCTGAGTAAAAAAGCATTGACCTTCATTAGTCCTAAACCTAATAATTAACGAGTTATTGCACTTTATTTCCTGAACGTTTTCTTCGCGTAATTTCACAATTATCTTAGATTTCCGCAGGACAGATGGATGTTTACGTGACAATGTTTATAAATATGGGTGATTTTGTAAAAACACCTGTAAAAAAACTACATATACCACATAATGCACCCCTTCAAACCATGCAACTTCTGTATACAAAACTTTTCTGTGGAACGCATAATTTGGAAGTATTATAGGTGTGCAAGTTGCGTGGACCATCCTATATATTTCTGTCATTTTTGATAGGATTGTATCTAACTTGCAGTTTCAAATAATAAAAATCTGCAGATTCATAAATCGTAATAATTTGTCGAAACTTGGCAGTTGACACTCAGAATTGTAAATCAAATTATTTTTTATGTATTTAAAGTATTCGTCTATTTATTTCGTGCGTAGATGAATTAAAATATTATGCGTGAATAAATAGTTTCGTCACGGCAACATCGCATTCGTTTTTATGAAGTTGGCAAAACAATGCATATACACATTTGTATTGAACTTGCATCGAACTTGCTAATTGATATATCATCAGCGACATATTATTTGGTTAGATCATTATTTCATATCAGAAAGCTGCTTATTTTGAAAGCGTTCTGAGAAAGCTGCTTATTTTGAGACATATTGGCTTCAAATACGTCCGCAGTTAAAATAAAAATGTTGAACATGTTAAAATGAAAATGTGTATAAATAGTTAATTGAAGAGTACGATAACTTTAACTTATAACAATGAAGAATGAAAGTAAAAAAGAAATATTTTATTTGATTAAAATTGTTGTTGTCATTTATAAATATTTCTTCCATTCATTTATATTATTATGTATATATTATATAAGCATTACATGCATGGTACAAGAAAAAGGGATGGTGTCTATTATTGATCAGACCATAAATATGCGACGTTGTCACATTTTTATATCTACAAGTTTTACAGTTCTTACTTTTGCTTACATTTTATTGTATATCTTACATAATATCCTTGAAACTGGTATTATGTCAATTTTACAATACTCTTAAAACATGTGTTAACAATTATATAAGACCACAAAATTGTGTCATTATTGCAACTATCTCTTTTCCAAAGTGAAGTCGAAATATGGCCATCATACTATATGAATTCAAGATGTAATAATTTTTTTAATATCCTCGCAAAATTTGTTAAATTTTGTACAGTATTTCAATAACGTAATATCTAATAACTATTAAAATTTCAATGCTTTGTCATTGATTTTATGTAAGGGTTCATACAACCTTAAATCTATTGATAGGATAGTTGGAAATAGTATGCATTGCATTGATGCTACATTGAACCTTCATATGTGAAATTTAAAATAGCTTCAGAATATTTCATGTACATAACTTATCTTCCAACTAATTAAATCGATGCAGATTTTCATGAAAAAATAAGCATATACCTGAATTTTCTAGTGACATTTTTAATAAGTATAATGAAACAGTAATAATAATTAAAATAATAGTCCGCAATAAATGCTTCAACAGAATATTTTATTTTCTCGACCGAAAACATTGAAAAATAAATTGATTAGCGATAATATTAAACCTATAACTATTCTGGAAGATAAGACTAAAGAATATTGTTTAAATATCGAATCCTTTCTTTTACAAAGCTTAAGAGCATTGCTCAGCCTTTTACAATTATCCAAAAGTGAATTTCGATAAATTCTTGAGATTATAAGTAAAATTTATCGAAATCAACACGTTCACCAGCTGTAAGAAACGGTATAACGTTTCTTATGCTAAGTGAGCCGTATTGACATAAACATAGCCTAGCTACTGGCAACGAATTCGCCGACCTGCGCGTAACGAGAATGTGTATACGAAATCTCGGAAACATGCGCCGATTTCTCAGAAAAGAGATGTATACGACGTTTACGCCGTTTAGCGATAAATACATTTTCTTCGATAGAAAACGGTTGAGTCTCGCTATTAGTCTGTTTTTAGTTTTTTAGTCATCCTAGTCTTCAGATCAATTACGACGGATAATACTCCTCCCAAATTTTCCTTTAAATAGGAGATACTAGAACCATCTGCATTATGAGGAAAATAAATTATGCAGTATTTAGATTTCAGTCGCGTATTACATGTTATTTAAAAAAATATAGCCCCTCGTATAAATTTGCGTTATATCACATTCTGGAATACATTAGTAAATAGCAAGAAATAAGCGAATCAATTATGCTGCCTTATTTTTAAATTTCGTACATGATTAAATTGTGTTACTCGTCTTCCAATAGACTTATATAATATAAGTATAAATAATAATAACTATAAATATAAATATAAATAATAATAATATACATAATAATAATAAATATAAAGAACTTCCTATTATTACAATAAATTGTATTTCTTCACATAGAACGAGTTATTAATTAGCTTAGATTAATATCAAACAATTCGTTGCATTTTCATTTAGCTACACGAGACAAATGTTTTTTCTTATCCAAATACGAAACGAGAGAGTAAAATCGAATGGAATCGCGTAGCGGAAACTCGCAGGACGAGATCCAAATTGTCTGAATCCAAGGGATTGCAGAAAACGTAACTAATTAATTAACGTCGCAATGTCGACGTAACGATCAATTATATAACAAGCGATTCAGAGACAAGTAGCGTGACTTTCCGTCGGCGCACAATGAAGTCGAGAAAATCTGCAGTCGGATAAAAGGCGGATGACAAAGGAAGTCGGCCTATCCGTTCGCGATTTCCGCTATTTTGCGAGTTCAAATTCGAGGACCGGCTGAACAGACAAACGAACGGCAGATATGACGAAGAAAAATTAAACAATGAAGTGCAAGAACGCCGACAAGTCCGACAAAGGAGATTGAAAAAGCGCTAGATAAATGCGAAGGGGAGGGGAGCCGGGGAAGAAAGAAAAGTAGAGGCTAAAACCGTCCGTGAAGAGAAAAATAGAGTTGGAGTCAAAAAGACAATAAGGGAGTTAGTCGGTATTACCCTAATATGGGAGNACGGCAGATATAACGAAGAAAAATTAAACAATGAGGTGCAAGAACGCCGACAAAGGAGATGGAAAAAGCGCTAGATAAATGCGAAGGGGAGGGAAGCCGGGGAAGAAAGAAAAGTAGAGGCTAAAACCGTCCGTGAAGAGAAAAATAGAGCTGAAGTCAAAAAGACAATAAGGGAGTTAGTCGGTATTACCCTAATATGGGAGCGAGAGAAGCTATGTAGGTCAGAAGAGCTTATATAATTAACGTTAGTTTATTCGGGAAACCATTCCTCTGCGCTGCAGTTACGACAGAGTGACCGGAACTCGATAAACTCGGCAGCGATGGTTTAATTAGGATTTTCGACGAACGGACTCCGCGTTCCTCGGCTTTCTAGGAAAATCATTTAATACCTGCTGTGTGCATAGACAATTATTCTAAAGGACTATGGTATTCACGTTACTTTCTGAACATTTTTTGGTAAAATTGTAATGTTTCTTTCCTATGATTTATCGATAACCAAATAAGAATAATGCAAAATACGAGTTCACAGGGTTACACTTTTGGGCCTTACGAGATTTTTGGGTCCTGAAGTAACTCTTCGAAAAGTCAGAAATTAAGCCTGACATGCTTTGGTCTCAATTTCATTCGCAACAATTTCTGTTGGATATGAAACTGCTTGTAAACAAGAATATTGTACATACGATTTTTCACGTATTTTATAATGTTCATATTTCTAAATATCAGCATATTTTGATTAAATCATGACCAGTGCATGCAATTTACTTTGCCTCATCCCGAGGAGGTATCTGATGAGCCAAAAATTTTCTCATAGGAGGAGGAAGAGAGTAGTCGCGTAAAACCATATTTGGTCAATTTTGTGAGTAACATTGACATGCTGCCTTATGGCGCCGCTATCGGAATCTACCCCGTTAAATATTGCAATATACCGGGTGGGTTGGAAATCGTAGTACAAAAGAGCATATACATAATCATGAAAACTAGAAAATACCATTTCTTCATGTGAAACTTCATTTTCGAGAATATCGATTTTGAAATTTGAATATACAATCATTTGATTGTCGTTATTCTCACCAGCAATCTTTGCGATTTACGATTTAGTATTAATAAATATTGTTCACGTGAGTTGATTTAAATAATGCACAGTGTTTATATAGGCATTGCTTTTATTAGTTATTATTACTTTATAAATATTGTTAAAAATCTCTTCCTCGCTATTCCATATACATTTATGTTCTACGAATTCAAGATAACTAAGCGGACTACAATGTGTTTTCGCTTTATATTTTTCCAAATTATTCAACAATTCTTTGCTTCAATTTTCAAGGTTCCGAATATTCTCTAAGTGTACTTATACCCTGATATATTCTCATAAATAAAAATGCAAAAATGTGAAGTCTCGCGACCTTGAAGGCCAATGTATTTGACCCTCAGGTCCGATTCAACACAAATATAATACTTTTCATTCAAAAAATAGATCACTCGTCTGGTGCGATGACCGATAATATATAATTTTGTTCCCTATAATTAAGGATATTTCTTCTAATAAGGGATCATTCATAAATTATGTCACACGCATTAAGAGGAAGAGAGAGGGTTAACAAAGCGTGACACCGTGTGACAAAGGGGACGGGGGATTAAAATTCTAAACTTCAACTCTAACGAAAAATTTTAATTAGATATTACATCACACCATGGGGGGATGAATCACACAAATGTGACCACCTGTGACAAGGACGGGGGAGCTTCAAAAATCATGAAATTCGTGTGACGTAATTTATGGATGCCCCTAATGAATTCGATGTACAATTAAAAATTCTAAATAACTATGGTTTATATCAATAATATCTTAACATGTCAACGTGTTTTTGATTGAAATATCTTGCTTTAACTTCAGAGTATTTTTGAAAAAAATTGGAACTCTAATAAACTGTGATTCCTGTGGCACTCTCCGCTATAATACATTGTAATCAACAATGTTTATTGATACGAACTCGTACAAAAACTATCCATAGGAATAAAGACAGTTAAATTATATTTAATTATTCAAATTTCAAAATCGATTTTCTCGAAAACTAAGCTTTATATGAAAAGATGTTACATTACATTTATATTTCATCCTTCCACGTAAAATTCTGCCTGATTGTATAGAATTATCCAAAATAGACTATATGAAGTTTTTTTATCAATGAAAAACATAGTCTTTTTAATGTTATTGATTTTTTTATTTAATTATCAGGTATTGTCTATGACAATATGTGTGAAAAACGATATCTGCCAAATGACCACTACGACTCCGTTTACAGACATCAATTCGAAAATCAAAATTTTCGATGACATTTGAGTATATTTGCTCGTTTCATTTCTAAGAAATAAATGTTTTCACTCGACTGAACTGTTTTTGGTCTGCCAGATTATGGTTTATCATGATCCAGTTTCATCAAATTTCTTAGCCAAATTTTGAATTATTTGTTCCGATCGACAATTACGAGTGCCCAAAAAAATCACGTAATTCACGATGAACATGTTTTATTGTATACTGATTTTTAAAATAAGCGTTAATAATTTTAACACGCTCTGTAATCGTATACGACTTCATTGTTAAAATTGTCTATTACTGTAGATCAGAAATAAATGAATGTGACAAGAAACAAACATGGAGTTTAATACATATTCTTATTCAATATCCTAAATGTACTTTTGGATAACCTTATATTACGATTTTCGATCTACCCTGTATAACATTCGTTAGAACTTGTGCTATTTTCACAACAGTATGTGGAGTGTATTAATTATCAGATCATATCTTCAAATGTTAACGTAGTAAAATAGTAAGTAGAGAGTAGTCGAAAGAAATGAATTCGTCATATTTCCTACGGCTGCTATATTAAGAACTTTCGTAAGCAGATTTCAGAGAGATCNATGTTTTATTGTATACTGATTCTTAAAATAAGCGTTAATAATTTTAACACGCTCTGTAATCGTATACGACTTCATTGTTAAAATTGTCTATCACTGTAGATCAGAAATGAATGAAAGTGACAAGAAACAAACATGGAGTTTAATAGATATTTTTATTCAATATCCTAAATGTACTTTTGGATAACCTTATATTACGATTTTCGATCTACCCTGTATAACATTCGTTAGAACTTGTGCTATTGTCACAACAGTATGTGGAGTGTATTAATTATATTATCAGATCATATCTTCAAATGTTAACGTAGTAAAATAGTAAGTAGAGAGTAGTAGTAGTCGAAAGAAATGAATTCGTCATATTTCCTACGGCTGCTATATTAAGAACTTTCGTAAGCAGATTTCAGAGAAATCGAGAAACGAAACGAGAGCGAAGGTAAAATGAGTTAGTAGCGGGAACAACAAATAGAAAAAAATATAAGAGAGAGAGAAACGTGGTTGGGGGTCATTAGGAAGTTGTTGAGCATCTTGGATATTGGCCCTCATAATGGGCCATCCTCGTAAATCCTCGTTCACGTGCGTCTTGAAGATCCTTCTCGAAGTTCCTCGTGTTCCTTACCACGTTCTACGCTTGGATGACATTGCCATCCTTCTTAACCCGTTCCGTTGGAAGTATCACACAGAATAAAAATACCTTGTATGATGAGTCAACATGATTTTTTCACGAATGTCTATTATTATCTCGTCATATTATGTCGTCAGGAAAATTAACATTAAACGACGCGAATGAAATGCAATTACCTTAAAGTTGAATGAACCGTAAGACCTCTGCCAGAATATAAAACTATGTCCGATATTTGAAGCGATAAATTTTTAGAAAAAACGATATTTACAGAGAAGTAAGGTTTATAAAATTGTTCAACCTGTTTTTCTCAGTCATAAAGAATTTTTAACGTGTAATTTCTAATATTGTAAGTCGTAGTTATTAAACATGTATTTATTGAATTGTACGTGACTTGCAACTGTTTACATTGCCAAGTTCCATAATAATTTTTAGATTTGCTTACTTTCTATTGTTTCTCCTACAAGTTAATATTATGTTCACATTAAAAGATATAATTATTAAATTATATTAAAAGATATAAGATAATTCTTAAAACATATATTCATAATTATACAAAGTTCAGAAATTCTGTCATTGTTGCATCTATATTTGTTCATAAATAAAATAAAAAATTTGTCGTTCTAATATAAGAAATCAAACTGTAATAATTTTTCTAATAGCCTTGCAAAATTTCTACAATTTTCATCAGTGTTTTATTAATGTAATATTAAAGAACTAATAAAACTTCAATGTTTTGTCATTTTCTCTATTTATGGACTTGTACAACTTTAAATAAGTTCTGTCGATAATAGAATTAACTATCTAATATTCATGGGTATACTGTTAGTAAGACATTTTAAAAAGCATGGTTGAATTTTAAAAGACCAAGGGCATTTCAAAAAAGAGTTGTAAAAAATACTACTTATTTGTACATATTTCACATTGCAACTTATGAGAAACTACATTTTTATTGCTATATTCATTATATATTTTAATTCATGGACATTGAAAACATATTTTCAACAAAACTGTCTCTAGTAAATATTTGAGTTTCATTATAAACATTTCTGATTCTCAAGTCATTTACAGTATGTTAATAATATTCTTTGTTTATGGTGATCATCCGTTCGGTATTCCCGGGAACAGTTCTGTATTTCAGGAGCCTGTCCCCGGTTAAGAAATACATAGAACTATATTTATTTTTTAATTCCGTAATTTGCATATTATACAGGCTGAATCACCTAACGTTTACACCTCAGAGAAATATCTTCACTGTTATTAAAGATACGTCAAATGTGTCGTTTCTCTCATTAGGAATTCAATGATTATTGTTATTCAATATGAATTAAATGATGTTGTCATTCAAGGTTAGGGACAGAGAAAACGCATAAGATTTAAATATGAAAGTAGAATAAAGAATTACATAACATCTTTGCTCCAATGAACCATTCAACTTTGTTCTTAAGTCATTTTATGCATCCTTAATAACAACAAAGATATTTGAGGTGCAAACGTTGGTTGATTCACTCTATATACAGGGTGTAAACCTACAGGTGGGACATTTTTTAAGGACGTGTTCTAGGGTCAAAAATAAGACGAAAATGAAGAGAGAAAAAATTGCGTTTGGGGCTTCGTTAGTTGTTTATTAACATTTAAAAATTTGACATTTTTGCCCCTAAAATTGACAATCCGACGAGCATCGGCGGATATTTTTTGCATACGCGCAGCTGATCACCATCGATCGATGCATGTCGATAACCGAGAATAGGGCCGTACCTATAAGGAATTTGTGGACTCACCTCGGGTGCTGGAGATTACAAATTATTATAAGATGATGTATTCTGGCATTCAACCTGATTACTCGTTAAATCCACAAGAGCATATCGAAACTCGCTCTATGGGATTTTCGAGTCAGGAGGGTGAATGCTCTCTTCT
>SMSR01014811.1:0-10383 GCA_019453355.1 Ceratina japonica | reverse complement strand
ATGTGTACTCGTATGGATATTTCGTTTGGATACATAGAAGAGAGCATTCACCCTCCTGACTCGAAAATCCCATAGAGCGAGTTTCGATATGCTCTTGTGGATTTAACGAGTAATCAGGTTGAATGCCAGAATACATCATCTTATAATAATTTGTAATCTCCAGCACCCGAGGTGAGTCCACAAATTCCTTATAGGTACGGCCCTATTCTCGGTTATCGACATGCATCGATCGATGGTGATCAGCTGCGCGTATGGCAAAAAATATCCGCCGATGCTCGTCGGATTGTCAATTTTAGGGGCAAAAATGTCAAATTTTTAAATGTTAATAAACAACTAACGAAGCCCCAAACGCAATTTTTTCTCTCTTCATTTTCGTCTTATTTTTGACCCTAGAACACGTCCTTAAAAAATGTCCCACCTGTAGGTTTACACCCTGTATAATATAAATTAATATAACATCAAATAAGATAAAAATGGCTCTCTTACATCTAAGTTTCTAATTTCCATTTTTCATAACAAATTTTAATAATCGGATACTTCTGTGTTTTCATGTTCATTTTTAACTTTTATTAAATTTTCTTGATTGATAAATTTCGAGATAATTTTACTACTTTATAAAAACATTATTTCTGTTTGTTGTTGTTTTTTGCTTTAAACAATTTTTTTAGTTTATCTGTTCTTTTTCCTGGTTTTCTAATAAATAATTTATGAAATAATCCAATGCAAGAATTTTGTTATTTTTTTTACTAGTTGTGTTACGTTATAATTCCCATTTTCTTTTTCGTCTCTGATTTCGCTCCCAAAAATATGGTCAGAAGGAGTGTTACATAGGAAATTAAGAGTGTATAGGTGTAGAATTTTTCATAAGGATATTAGGAGATAGTGCAAACGTGTACCATTTCTACTACTCTAATTATCGATGAGTTCGGCATCGACCTGAGATCGATTGCCGAATTCCATCTCTTCCGTGGATATCCATTGAAGCAACAGGATCGGTTCAGCGTGCGTTAAGAAATTGTATTTGAAGAATCGTTTTTATAATATTGTAAAATAATGTAACATTGAAATATTGTAATGCAATCTAAAATAAAGTAGGAAAACAAGTGCGATGATAAGAGAACAAGTGCCCCAGGGTGTGTGAAGCGTGAAAAGTATTTAGAATATTCCACATCGTTGCGATTCTTATATTAATAACGAGGAAGAATGTAAGTCTTGTTTCATATAATACGCCTCAATTCGTAGAAATCACACACATTTATTAAGTAAATAGAAATAGGCTCTTCCCAAATAACATGCGTAGAATCCATGGAATTTGCATCGATAATGTTCAGATCGATTGGAAAATGAGATGGAAATTAAATAAAACCCATTTTGTCTCTACACCTCACCTCGATTCATCCTTTTTGATTAGGAGACCATACCTTGGTCCCTAACCAACACCTTTTTAAAGAAAATTCGGTTGTCAATACGTAAAAATGAAATTGATGTCAGTACATTACTTTACATTGTTTGTGCTAAGGATACCAACAAAACAGAAAACAATTAAACTACCTGGAAAATCTCGAGAATTCACCCGACTACTACAGCTCTTTTAGTATTGTGCAGCTCGCGTACTTAAACTTGTTCAATGTTCCACATGGAGTTGCGTTAATCCGCCGAAAAAAGGGGCGTTCAATTTCGAAAGGCTCGACGTCATAACGCTGTACACGCCGCGCCTCTGTACACTCGTGTTCTGGGTCGACTAGCGCGTGTTTTCAAGGGGTGATTGAGTTTGTTTGCCTAATGGAAACAGTAGCTGCCTTTCATCGTCTATATCAAGTTCCAATAACGAAACGTTTTACAATTCTTTCCCTTGCTTTTCCTCTATAGATTGATCAAATCAAGGACCCATTGTGCAGTCTTTTTTCTTTGTACATACGAAAATTGAAACGCAGCTTTACTGATATAACCTTCCTTCCAGAGGTATTTTCTCTCATTACTATATCGTTCAATAATTCGATTAAAAGAGCTTGACAAAAATAGGAATTATTTCATACAAGGTACTCCAATAAATATGATACAAGGCGATACCATTATTACTTGTAACGATACACAGAAATGTTACAGGGACAAATTGTTTGGTCTAGAGAAGCAATTATTTTGGAGGATGATCTTTCTCTTTATTGAACATAACTTTAAAAAGTAAATTTTACGTTACACATTGTACAGGGTGTTTAATTTAAGGGGCCATTTTATAGGCTAAAATAAGCCGAGAATAAAGAATACTAATTTTTCGTTTGAAACCTTGTTAGTTAGTTATTAAGCGTTAAAAAATGGCCCCTGAAAGTAGACAACTCACGTGGAAATTAAATTTTTTTTCAAAATTTCCAGTTTATTTGACATGAAAAAATTATTTCATGTTCTTTAAGAAATTTTAAGCAAAAAGTGAGCTTTTCTCGTAAAACTTATAGTTTCCGAGAAAAAAAATTCTTAAAATTAAAAAATCGTGATTTTTCGAAAATTTAACCTTTTGAATTTTTTATATGAAACTATAAGTTTTAAGAGAAAAACTCATAAATCACTTTTTTCTTAAAATTTCTTAAAGAATATGAACTAACTTTTGCAGATCAAAAAAGCTGCAAATTTTGAAAAAAGGAAGGTAATTTCCACGTGAGTTGTCTACTTTCAGGGGCCATCTTTTAACGCTTAATAACTAACTAACGAGGTTTCAAACGAAAAATTAGTATTCTTTATTCTCGGCTTATTTTAGCCTATAAAATCACTCCTTAAATTATCGACTATGTGTCCTGACACACCCTGTATATTGTATTTCAACTTGTTAGTAAGAATTTCACTTTGGCTAACATACTTGGATACGAACAACTTTAAGGTTGTATGAGCCCTTGAATAAAAATTATTACAAAGCTCTCATAAACAGTTATTAAATATCACTAGACTGCGGATGTTTATGAATAATGGGAATTTTCCTTAATATAAAGAAACACGGTATACAGTAATACGTAGAAAAATACAAAATATCCAATGTAAAAAAAAAACAATGTATAATACTTAGATAAGAAAACAAATATTTATATGCATTTCGTCTCTTTAATTTTATTATAGCAATAAGAATTTTTATAACATCAATAAAACACTGTGTGAAGTTGTAAATGCTTCGGGAGACGATTAGAAACTTATTTCATCTTTAATTCTTAGAATAATAAAATTTCTTGTAACTTAAGAAAATATTTACATCGAACAATTCTATAAACATTATTTATATTTATTTTTATTATATTTAATTTATTATGTTTAAATATTTTTCATAAATGTTCATCGGTTCAAATATTATATATAGCGCTTCATTACAATATATTTCTTAAACTTTCGGCATATATCATAGAACGGTTCATACAACTTTAAAAACAAAGTTAACTTTTAAGGAACTCTCTCTGGATATGAACGCAATGATGACTATACATATGTATACAATCTTCATGTTGAATCGACGAAGCGTCGGAGCTCGCGCGATGGTCGGCACTGATTATGCGGATCGAGCTATCGGTTTCCGTCACAATGACATGGGATAATTAACAGAATTGTTAACGTTATTATACTGTGTCATTGCATTTAGGTAGTCACTTATCGCAATCGTCGATCACCATTATTACGTAGGTGCCCGTTAACGCCGAGAACTCTGAATAATCCAGCCAGTGTTAACGATCATGATAATGACGATAATGATAACGACGACGATGACAATTGATTTATTGCCGATTATTTACGCTTCCACACAATAGTGGCATCTCGTGATCCCTTTCCAATGTTTCGGGTCATCAATCGTGACTTGTATCAGTAACGGAATCTATGAACTCTTGTCACTGTTTTTTAGTTACACAAACATGCAATTAACAACCGCAGATATATGAAATTGTACCAATATGAGTTTTTTCGTGTAAAAACATTTCAGATAAGAAAATAAGAAGTCAAATCTGACACGGTCTGCTCATTATTTAATCATAATATGCTGATATTTAGTAATACGAGTGTTATAATATAGAAAAATCATAGTTACAATGTCTCTGCTAATAAAATTACAAAACATGTTATAAGAAATCTAATATTTCAAGTAACAATGTGAATGAAAAATAAGAGTATATGGGACATGTATGTAAATTACATTTAATATGTTTCACACAAACTATTATAGCAATTTTTCATGGAACTAATCACTTAATTAAACCACTAACATATTTTCAGACAAATTTGAGGAAAAGATCCATTTTAAATGCAGCCGCTACTTCAATTTTTCAAAACAAATTGAAAAAATTGGACAAGGAGAAAAAAGGAAATGTGAATTCTTATTATTTTGGTAATCTTTGTGACAATTTTAATAGTTCATGCTTTATTCATATATAGAATGTCCCAGAATTAGTGTTAATCGGTAAAAGGTTCGAGTTGTGTTTGGATTGAACACCACTGGACCCGGAGAACGTCCTTAGTAAATTGACAATCACGTCCTGAACAACATTTTGACAAAGGAAAATATTGTTTAAACTCTTCACCTCAACTCTTCCCCATTTCTGGGCCTAACACTAGTTCTAGGACACCATGTATATTCTACTGCAGTAAAGGTCCCGGAGATTCATCTAACCACATAATAAATATTTGTATGACGGAATATGGCTACTCTATAGTACTGTGTGTCAAATTCGATTTCGTTCACTAATATAAACTAGAAACAGACAGTAGGGAGTTTTGACTACATGCGCAGAAAACTAACAGACAACATATTAATTACGAGATGTTGTGGCAAAATTCAGTATTTTGTATCTATACAGTGATTCCCATTAATATCCGGATACACTTCAAAACGAAATAAGTTTTTTAATATTGAGCTAACTAACTTAATCTTTTATGGGCATTTAAAAGGCTTAGTTTACTATGTAATGTGTAACAAACAATTAAAATAAATTACTATTCGTCAAAATCTCGAAGAAAAAAAAAGATCATAATGTTGAACTTTTATATTATAGACTCTAGTAAAAATTTCAAACATCCCGTTTGTAGATTTAAATGTGTTATATGAACGTATAAAGTTTCATTGAAATCAGTGAAACCATAAACGAGTTAGACATATCGAAACATGTAAAAATTCTTCAATTTATCTCAGTTGTAGATCGAAAGTAGTGAAAAACTGCGATTTTTTTAATTTCTAATCGCTTATAGCATAGCGATATTGATCGTTTTTGTTGAAACTTCGTAGATGCACATAACTTACTCAGATCTGCAAACGTGACATTTCCAAGTTTTATTACAGACTATGATAAAAAATTTAAGAACCATGTCCTTTACTATTTTCTTCGCGATTTCAATGAATGCCAATTTTTTTAAATTTTTTGTTAAATATTCTACAGTAAATTAAACTTCCTAAGATTCGACAGAAAATAAAGTTCTTTGATCCAGTACTAAAAATGTTATTCCGTTTCGAAATGTGTACAAATATTAATGGAAGTCACTTTATATTGGTATAAATAAGAGGCATATTTTCTTCATAGGTAATGCATTTCAGGATGAAAATTGTTGTTAACTGATGGAATATACAAGTGTAGCTTCAGAAGATGTGACACTATCCCTTAGTTTATTGATTAATTAATCCGTCTCTTGACAGCACTTTCGCTTATCGTTAGTTAATTATCAATTAAACTTCTTCGTGTAACTATATATATGGCGACGAAATATTGGCCCTAATTAAAAGAAATCAACATAAAATACCTCAAGAGATCCAATAAATTCTTGGAATCAACTAATTAACAGTGTCATTAAAGTATTGATTAAATGTATAATAAAAATATAATGTATAATATAGTAAAATGTATAAATATATAATATATTAAAATGTATACATAATTTTAGTACACAAAATATTTGTTCAAGATTTGTAAATAAAACAGAATAACCTTTTGCATCACCTGAGAATAGAAATTTATTATATAATAAATATTCGTTCAACGAACTAAGAGAGTTCTTCATTAACTCACAACGAAGCGCATACTAAAACAAAATATTAGGTTAGGAAAAAAGAAATTCATTACTCTTTCGGTATATGTATGATTGATATCTCGTAAAGTATCGATCAAACAATTTCAGATTTATGCTCGTTAGAAAGATGAGATTTTGCACTAAAAAATATTCCTTTGCTGTTCTCTGTTTGGTCCATTCAACTGTGAATTACAGGGTATTAAAAATGGAAATGAAGAAAGAGAAAATTCTGTACATTTTACAGTTTTTCTTTGATAAAGGCGAAAATACAAGCCAGACGGCTAAAATTGGAAATGGTGTTTATGGTCCCAATACTGTAACAGTCAATCATGTGCAATTTTGGTTACGTCGATTCCGTTCAGGTATTTTTCATGTTAAAGATGCACCCCCGCTCAGGTATGCCCGTCGTCGAAAATGTCTATAAAATCACAGAAACAATCGAAGTTCGACCATAAATCAATTTTAAACTATTTTCACAAAGCTGGATTCAAAAATAAGCTCGATATAATCTTGAAGTTCACGTAAAAGTAATAAATTTCTTTTTCAAGAACCTAATATTTTACTTGAGTAAAATTAAGATACGTCGCCATTATTCGAGCTTTGAGAATCTCTACCTAGCTTATTCATTTCTGATTCTCTCAACAATTTCGATCTTCCACTTTCTGGTCCACCGGTATTGAGATTGCTGTTAGAGCTCGTAGGACTTCTTCCTATAGGAGCATTTGAACGGGTTTCTCTAATTTCTGGTACATCGGTACTGATACTGTCACTAGAGCTTGTACGCGAATTTCTCGATTCAAAAGCGCCCTGATGGCTTTCTGCCGGTTTACACTTCTGTCAATTTTTCTACCGGAACGTCTCGTTCGATACTGAGGATCGAAACAATCGTCGTCCATGGGTTATCTATATTTTTGCTTCTGGCGATAGTTAAAGCGATAATCGTCATATTTCTTATACATGTTCCTCGAATGGTAAAACGACTGGAATCCGAAGAATGTCTGGGACCTCCTTCACGTCACCTCTGAATCGGTGACTGGAATTTGATTTATCTCTTACCGAAGCACTTTCCGCTTTAGATATCGTCTACTAAATCTCTTTCAACGAGTCCCATCCTTCAACCGCGATCTCTTCCGAACTCCTATTTTCATATTCTGCCGTACCATTATGCCATGATGACATGAAAGAAGGTTAGGCTGGACGCTGTGATAGACGTTTTGAACAAGCATACGTTCTTTTGTATAAAAAAGATAAAAAGAACTAATACTTGTCTTAAAAGTTCATCACGTTTAGTATAGATCGAACGTTATCATAATTGCTAGACCAGTTCCACGTTGATGAAATTAGAAAACGAAAGTTCGCGCGTGTCCTCGTCTGGGTAACGTTCACCAGTCTCCTTTCTCCTTCTGGTCTCATCCATATAATTCATCAGCCACTCCTTTCGTTGGTCCGAGTATTTCCTGCTGAATACCATTCTCTGATCGTCTCGTTTGCCCTTGTAGATGAAGCCTGTGGCTGACCTACCCGCCTTGGTAAGATCACGATCACGCCGCCTCGTAGCCAAAATACAAATAATTATGGCAATTACGTGAAAATGCAGAGGAAAAACAAATAAAAATGGAAATTGTTGATGAAGGGCATGTTAAAAAAAGAAGTAGACGTTGTTGCTGTGTAAATTTAATAAAAATTGCTGATACTTTACGTATTGAATTGAAAAACGTCGTATGTTATATATAGTTAAGCTTTTATTCGTCTATTACTGTCAAGTTATAATATATTCTTATTTTTGGAAAAGTCTGTAAAACGAATCTGTTTTCGAAACAAATTCTTACATTTTTTGGACTCTCGTTAAATTTTCATTAAATTTATTATACTAGTTTGGTAATTTAACCCTTATTCTGTACACTTCGCTAGCGTAACGTTCTATAAATATTGGGGTATTACGCATCCCAGCGTTTTTTTGGACCTTCTTGAAAGTGTACTTCTTAATGTAGTACACGTTATATAACCAGAAAATTAAAATAGCGAAGAAGAATTTAAGAAAGTGTGATTTTGAAAAATACCGCGGGGTGTGTCACACCCCAGCGTGTGCAACAAGGGTTAATTCCATTTTTTAAAATAAATGTCGAATTATTCAAGTTAATAACAAAATGTGGATTTTTGTTCAATATTTTGCAATTCTCTCGCATTGTGCTGTGTACACAGGAATTGTATGTTGAACGTGGCCACATGCGTGAATTACGCTTATACTTTTCCTCTAAAATCTATGGGGCCTTCAGAAGAATTATATACGATCAAATGTGTAGAATTTTACCAGATCTTCAAAAAACTACAAAGGAAAGTATTACTAAATTTCATATTTTTGGAAATAATATGAAGAAACACAATAAATGACAAATTTTATTAAACGAATTACAGTTTATTTATATCGCGCTGCACTTGAAACGTCATACACGTCCCAATAAACGAGGATGTGAGGNAGTTATGAATTATTAAATAATTTCGAAGCGTATCTATCACATAATGTGGATTTGTAGCTTTTATGCATTAAAACTTCCTTCTACGACCAAGTAAATAATTAGCGACGTTGTTTAAGTAACAGTCTATTACAGCTTTCTAGGAGGATTTCTACAAATTCAGGAAGAGGTCATCAAGGGTCCGCTACACATCGTTGGATATACCATAAACATTAACGACGTGCAAAAGAGAATTTAATATATGTTCCAATTAATTAAAAATAATTCCCAAATCCTTACTTGGAGGTATTTCAAGACATCGCGAGTTCAAATCTCCGTCGAGACTAGTAATTCTTTTTAATTTTCTTATATCCGTGTATTAAGCATATATAATGTTATCATTGAATAATCAATTTTATACAAACTCATTAATGAGAATTTAATATCTATCTCCCGGTAAAAAAATTCTGCCTAGAAATTACCTAATAAATTGACCGAAAAAGTAGCTACATTTAGTAGCCAAATACTAATTATATGAGCGTCTACCCAACATAAGATTAGTAGCGACTCTACCTATCAAAAAGAGGTTATTTGCTAGCTAGAGACTAAAAAATGTACCTGATTGCTAGGGACCTACTAGGCAAATTTCTACTCGGGGACGTACACGCTATGCCTACGTGGATATCTACCTGTACGTCACCGTTGATGTCCCTCCATGGACGTCCATTAATGGTCCCATTTTGTAACGTTTGGACCTAAAGTGGACCTTCTTTGTACGTCCATGTGTACATTATACGGACATTTAAATATCCGCTGCAGACGTTCAAAGTACGTACAATGGACGTCCGCGTGCTTATTGGGGTTACTCTATTGTAGAGATGTTCTCTATCTTAAATAATAAAAACTCCTCCTCCTTTTCTAATAAACACAAATTTAACCGATAGTATCGAGTTCACTAGGTTACCTGTTATAAGAACTACTTCGATCTAATTTGTATATCTTCAACATTTTTAAAGGAGAATTCAGTCACATATAATAGATGCTACTCAAATCGATTGGTCCTCTGACCCCGTGTTAGCCGTTCTTCCTACCAATGAAAACTGTGGATGCTTGAGGTCTCTGCTCTGAACTCTGGCGAGACGATGCCGGTGAACCGCAAGTTGCTCGATTACGATACTCTGCGGCAAGCTTATGGCGTGCGTTCAATCATGCAGCAATGATCTTCCACCTAAGTAGACTATCGGCAGAGGATTCACCCCATTTTCGGCTTCGGTCCTCGAGCATATCGACGAAACACGAATTTAATTGCGATTATGCTCGGTTTAAGACGACGCGTCGACACCTTCTCGGAGAATGTGTGATATACGTAATCAACGTGGCACTGCGATGTCTATGCGAATAAAGAGAGAATAAAGAGGTTGTAATAAAAAATAATAAATGTATATACATTTTTACGTAAAGAGAGATGTCAACGTGTCGGACACATCCATCAAATGCTGTGCCAGTATGGTGACATTTATCTTGGCTTTTACGTAGGAAATGCATTTTACTACTAAATGGACATGGTAACTCGTCAGCAATAATTCTACATGGGAATCGAGGTTTGTTTCGTACCGATGGGATTTACATGACGCTACTCTCTATAAACCACACAGTAATGGCACTCAAGTGGTCGATACGACCGGCATCGACGAACGGATCAAGTTAGTGACCTGATATCGAGACTTCAATTAATTATTAATCAGTTCAATTAACTCTTCGCCTGCTGTGCTTAAGGGAATTCTATCGATAATGGAATTAACAATCAGTTTTGAGAAAATTTGGTATACTGGTAACTGAAGCTTTTGGAAAAATAGGGTATTAAATACGCAGAAACATTTTACGTTTATCCCTCAGGATATTATTGGAA
>SMSR01014810.1:0-14142 GCA_019453355.1 Ceratina japonica | reverse complement strand
TATCTCTGGCCTGCCTCTCTTTCTCCATGTTATGTCTTGCATGATTTTTTAACATTCTTGTTTTGCATCTTTCAGCTATGACTCAGTCAGAACTCCTAAAAAATCTGAAGACAGTCTCTACAGTTCCTAATGGCACCAGTATGAGTGATAGAGTTAACTTTATAAATAATTATTGTACTACTCAATCAATACTCTTTGTAAATTATTGTATGTCTCTTAAGGTTTAATTAATTAATAGATAGTTTAAATGGAATTCAACCGTCTCGTTACTTACCTTCAACTCTATCCGCATCCAATCCCTTCTCCATGTCATCTTCACTTAGTATAAGTAGCAATAAGATAAAATAGAAATTTAAGACGCGTTGCCCTGGCAGAAATTCTGATTTTCGACAAAAATTTTCTCTTCGAGAATTCTTCTGGCAATGACGTCATCTGCAGGACTTAGTGCTACCTCCTATGCTATCATATTCGCCTAATACAAAGTCTCAAATTTAGAGAAAACTTTGGACCAAAAATCAGACTTTGTATTAGGCGAATATGATGACATAGGAGGTAGCACTAAGTCCTGTTGATGACGTCATTGTCAGAAGAATTCTCGCAGAGAAAAATTTTCGAAAATTATACAAAGTCTGATCTCCGATCAAAATTTTTGGAAATTTTTGGAAATTTTTGGAAATTTTTCTCTTCGAGAATTCTTCTGGTAATGACGTCATCTGCAGGACTTAGTGCTACCTCCTATGCTATCATATTCGCCTAATACAAAGTCTCAAATTTAGAGAAAATTTTTGGCCAAAAATCCGACTTTGTATTAGGCGAATATGATAGCATAGGAGGTAGCACTAACTTCAGCTGTGACGTCATTTCCTAGAATTCTCGAAACGCAAAATTTTTATGGAAAATCAGACATTGTATCAAGGCAAAGTGTTTGCATCGCGGAATTTGACGTACTTATACGACTAATTTAATAGTGACCAGGACTATTATTTCGAGTCAAAGTTCTCGTTAAGAAACGGGCGTTGGTCATTCTAGGAGCAGTGGACAGGTGATTAAGTAGACAATAAAGATATATGTTTAATAAGGTCTTTATTTAATTTTTATGCAAGTTATACATAGAATACAAATATCTGTTATCCGTACAATTTCGCTTAAGACTAATTGTAAGTAATTCACTTAAAACAAATTAAATAAAACGCTTGCAACCGATTATGCACCTTGATATAAGGACCTGGTGATCGCTTTTTAATGCTGGAGCAGTAGAACTCATCGGAGAAGATAGGCTTGTAGAGAAACGTGATGTTCCTGTTCGTAGCGAACCGATTTTAATGACCGAACGCTGGAATCGAAGTCAAACGTCCGAGGAATATCCTGAGCGGTGTAATGTATCTAATTCGGATCGCTGGAAGCAGAGAGAATAACAATTTTATAAGATATAACCATACCGGAGCTTAAAATAATATTAATATACGTATCTTGGTTTATAGCGAAGCGATTGTAATGAAATGCGTAAATGTACGAACTTGATTTTTAGCGAAGCTATTCGAGGGCAGTACGTCTTGATTCAATGAATAATGAATAAGGAATGACATTCCTGAGGCGAACGACACTGAGCAGAATGCCAGCATGAACTTTATATCGTGTAACGATTCAGGGGCACTCACGGGTATCGGCTTTTACCTGTTAATTCTCACAATCTTCTCGATTTTCAACTTTCTTCGTCGTACTTCGCTTCAGGAGAAAAGCAACGACAATCGTTCAACGTAAAATTCTTTCTTCTGACATGAATAAACAAGAAAAGGATAAAAATAAGTCATACAATTTAGATCAGAAGAAATGATGAAGACTTGTACTCTTATGAAACTTACAATTAGAAAAGAATTAATAAAACAGGAATTCAATAGCCCCGTGAATTCTTCCGTTTCTTATCCCTGACGAATTCCCTTCACCCTTTCACGGACAGAACGAGTCCGGCTCTCTGTTTCTCCTTTTTACTTTCTCTTTCAATTTTTCATCCCATCGTCCCGTGCATCATCTCCCTCTCCCACTGCCAACGGACGATTTTCTTTTTCGTTCGTTCCGTTCTCCTTTTCCCTGGTCCTCCTCTTCCGCCTCTCGCGTTCTCGGCCCCTCCTCGTTGCACCTGTGACTGGTACACACGAAAATGTGTTCGTCACTCGCAGACACACATCCTGATTACTAATTCACGAAGCCGCGGACTACTTCCTTGCCGAGTTGTGACACCAAATCCCATATTCCAGCCGAATGGAGAGTCGAGACGGACGCGCGGTGATCCTTGCGGACTCGCGGACACGACTTTCTTTGATTAACCATTAAGCCAATTTTCATTTGTTCATTCATACTTCCACACCGTCTCGGTTTCACATTTTAGAATACTTAACGCACGCGTGTACGTACGACACGGTGTACGAGGCGAGATGAGTGTAAGAGAAACCGGAATGTGTCTCACAAAAATCTCGAGGACGGATGCTATGCGGAGTATGATCTATCGTTAGTTGGAAGGAGGAAATCGGTTCGGATTTACAGTTAGGCGATCGGCTCTCCGGCGATCGGGCATCGGTTGCTTTCGCTCCTCGGACAGAATTCCGGATTTTCGTTCACCTCAAATCCATACCGTTCGCATACCATCGCGTACTTTCGATTTAAACCGTCTTTAACACGTTCGCTGACACCGTCGCCTCCTCCTCATCTTCATTAACATGTTTAGACCCCTCCAGAACCAGAAGACTAGATTTTTTTCACCGAAATCGTGAAACACATCTGAATTACAAAATAGCGCTTTTATATTAATCAATATAATTTTGTATAATTAATTGCGCGTATATAATAAGAATTTTATATAGCTTAACTTATTTTTCTAGACTGGTGTAATTCCTTAATACCAGACTCACGTGTACTCTTCGATTTCCAATCCGTACAGGAATTCTCCTATCAATCAACTGAAAATCCAAGCGACGGGAATGAACACGTAATTGATAATATGATAAAAAACTCGGGAAATAGTAGCACAAGATTGCATCCACCTGCGTAATAAATCCTACATAGTGCAAATCATTCTTAACCTTTTTTTTAACAGAAGCTTGATAGACTTGTTTAACTATAGATAAAACGTGAGTCAGGTAACGGTTCCGACGACGGTAGGTTCGTCCGTTTCCGAGTGTTCCGCTGGTTTTAAAAACGAATTCGGTGCATGGTCCTCTCGGGAGCCGCGGCGACGTTCCCCGGAAAGGGAGAGAACACGAGGGCCACGTGGAGAAGCCGAAGAAGAAGGCGCGATGGGAAAGAGGACGGGTAACGAGGTGACGAAGAGGTGGAGGAGAGCCGGCCAGGCTCGGTGGTATAAAAGGGTCGCGGAGAGACGCCTCGTCTGTTTTAACACTCTCACCGGGTCGCTCGGCGGATATCAACGCAACGGACTCGCGTCGTCCATCGACCTAGACCACGGCGAAAAACTCGTGATCTCGCGCAAGGACTTCAACGTACACGGAGAGGTGAGTCGAAGGGGGCCGCGAAGGGCTCGCTTCCGGCCCTTCTCCTTGGTGAACCGTGGATTTAGTGGGCAACGTGCCACGCATCTTTCGCGAATCGACTGGTGCTACAATCTTCTGCGATCCCGAAATTTGACAGTGACACTGTGTGCGACGATGTGACAAATTGTATAGTCCGGTTTCCCGGGAGTCCCCACGGTGACGTATGCATGTATGCTTATCGATGAAAATTAAAAAACGGTATTTAACGTAATCGGAGAAGCATCGAACAAGGTGAACGAGTCAATTGGTGTTCACAGTACTTAACTATTTGCAAGTAATGAGAACGTCTAGTGTACTTACGTATTTCGTTTCTTAAGTTCTTCGGTCAGTGAACGTCTTTCTTTTTGATGGGAAATTATTGTGGGACACGGGCCTTCTTGGGGCCTGGCCAAGTAACGTTTATTTGTCTACCGTTAGTCGCGGGAATATGACATGGGAATCCTGATGCCGGTTCAAGGTCCCCTCGATGTCAACTGGAAAATTTATTCTCTTGTTATGCATTGTGCATTTTAATTAATTGATTAATTAATCATTCGACACACATCGAGCGATGTGAATCATTTATAAATTCCACGTTTTCTCGATTGTATGTTCTTACTTAATTACTTCCAAACATTGGAACTTTCTACGGAAAAAGTTGTAAAGGCGATAAGTGGGATAAGTGTATTCCGGCATCTGGAACACGCTTTATCGAGCAACAGCAATTTCCAATTCGTGCACCACTCGCCTGACCCCGTTTTTGGCCGTATCGAACCAATGAAAGCTTTAGAAATTTCTAACGTACCAGCAGAATTTCCTCGTCATTTCACCTTGCGGACTGCACAGATTTTTGTTCGCTTACAGGAAATGAAACTAAACAGAGTGCGAGTCATTCTACTTTGGAATTCTCAAACCAATTCTTCATAAGGATTTATGTCTTCTTCATTGTTTCTAATTGGGAATTCGGATATCCTCTTCCTGTCTGTAATTAATAAATTCTATTGAACAGTCGTGTATTTGATTACAGAACCATGAAGTTAGTGATAGCGTTGGCGGTGCTGTGCTGCCTTGCACTTGGCACGCTCGCAACACCGGTACCAAAGATCTCTGAGGCGAAGTCGTCGAGTCAGACCGTCGAGGCGACAGGAAGACAGCAACCGGCGGTGCAACCACCGGCAGTCAGCGAAGACGACGACGACGACGACGACGATGACGACGACGATCTCGACTTGGGTATCCCGGGAGATGACGATGATGACGATGACGATGACGATGATGACGACGACGACGATGATGAGCCCGATTATTTGGAACGTATCATCGAAGACATACTAGGTAACGCAGCGTTTAATCCACATTCCGGTGTCGGATGAAATTCGCCAATTTTTACTGTAACCGAAGAAGCGGATTTCGTGGAATCGAACAATAAGGAATGGCAACCGTTATGCAAACGTCGCGGCCCGAGTTAGCGACACGTTCGGCGGAAATTCTGGTGCGTTCGCGTAGCCGGTAACGGTACAAGATACTTCAAACTCGCCCGAATTAACATAAATCGACGGCGATCCCAGTTCCGAAAACAATTTCTACGCGCTACTTATTTTTCTGACCCAGATACGAAAATGCTCGACGATAATGATTGACGATAGACCGTAGTTTATTTACTTAATCTGTAATAATTATTAATGACGCTTGATACTATATTTCCCATTAAACTGCGAGCTCTACACTGTTAAAAATTTTTCATTGGATTTGATGAAGAAATGCATGAAGCAATATTCATGTATTTTTTAGTAATTGATAGTAGAGCTTAGTTTATTTATTTAATCTGTAATAATTATTAATGATGCTTGATACTATATTTCCCATTAAACTGCGAGCTCTACACTGTTAACAATTTTTCATTGGATTTGATGAAGGAATGCATGAAGCAATATTCATGTATTTTTTAGTAATTGATAGTAGAGCTTAGTTTATTTAATTAATCTGTAATAATTATTAATGATGCTTGATACTATATTTCCCATTAAACTCCGAGCTCTACACTGTTAACAATTTTTCATTGGATTTGATGAAGAAATGCATGAAGCAATATTCATGTATTTTTTTATTAATTGATGATAGAGCTTAGTTTATTTACTTAATCTGTAATAATTATTAATGATGCTTGATACTATATTTCCCATTAAACTGCGAGCTCTACACTGTTAAAAATTTTTCATTGGATTTGATGAAGAAATGCATGAAGCAATATTCATGTATTTTTTAGTAATTGATAGTAGAGCTTAGTTTATTTACTTAATCTGTAATAATTATTAATGATGCTTGATACTATATTTCCCATTAAACTGCGAGCTCTACACTGTTAACAATTTTTCATTGGATTTGATGAAGGAATGCATGAAGCAATATTCATGTATTTTTTTATTAATTGATGATAGAGCTTAGTTTATTTACTTAATCTGTAATAATTATTAATGATGCTTGATACTATATTTCCCATTAAACTGCGAGCTCTACACTGTTAACAATTTTTCATTGGATTTGATGAAGGAATGCATGAAGCAATATTCATGTATTTTTTTATTAATTGATGATAGAGCTTAGTTTATTTACTTAATCTGTAATAATTATTAATGATGCTTGATACTATATTTCCCATTAAACTGCGAGCTCTACACTGTTAACAATTTTTCATTGGATTTGATGAAGGAATGCATGAAGCAATATTCATGTATTTTTTTATTAATTGATGATAGAGCTTAGTTTATTTACTTAATCTGTAATAATTATTAATGATGCTTGATACTATATTTCCCATTAAACTGCGAGCTCTACACTGTTAACAATTTTTCATTGGATTTGATGAAGGAATGCATGAAGCAATATTCATGTATTTTTTTATTAATTGATGATAGAGCTTAGTTTATTTACTTAATCTGTAATAATTATTAATGATGCTTGATACTATATTTCCCATTAAACTGCGAGCTCTACACTGTTAACAATTTTTCATTGGATTTGATGAAGGAATGCATGAAGCAATATTCATGTATTTTTTTATTAATTGATGATAGAGCTTAGTTTATTTACTTAATCTGTAATAATTATTAATGATGCTTGATACTATATTTCCCATTAAACTGCGAGCTCTACACTGTTAACAATTTTTCATTGGATTTGATGAAGGAATGCATGAAGCAATATTCATGTATTTTTTTATTAATTGATGATAGAGCTTAGTTTATTTACTTAATCTGTAATAATTATTAATGATGCTTGATACTATATTTCCCATTAAACTGCGAGCTCTACACTGTTAACAATTTTTCATTGGATTTGATGAAGGAATGCATGAAGCAATATTCATGTATTTTTTTATTAATTGATGATAGAGCTTAGTTTATTTACTTAATCTGTAATAATTATTAATGATGCTTGATACTATATTTCCCATTAAACTGCGAGCTCTACACTGTTAACAATTTTTCATTGGATTTGATGAAGGAATGCATGAAGCAATATTCATGTATTTTTTTATTAATTGATGATAGAGCTTAGTTTATTTACTTAATCTGTAATAATTATTAATGATGCTTGATACTATATTTCCCATTAAACTGCGAGCTCTACACTGTTAACAATTTTTCATTGGATTTGATGAAGGAATGCATGAAGCAATATTCATGTATTTTTTTATTAATTGATGATAGAGCTTAGTTTATTTACTTAATCTGTAATAATTATTAATGATGCTTGATACTATATTTCCCATTAAACTGCGAGCTCTACACTGTTAACAATTTTTCATTGGATTTGATGAAGGAATGCATGAAGCAATATTCATGTATTTTTTTATTAATTGATGATAGAGCTTAGTTTATTTACTTAATCTGTAATAATTATTAATGATGCTTGATACTATATTTCCCATTAAACTGCGAGCTCTACACTGTTAACAATTTTTCATTGGATTTGATGAAGGAATGCATGAAGCAATATTCATGTATTTTTTTATTAATTGATGATAGAGCTTAGTTTATTTACTTAATCTGTAATAATTATTAATGATGCTTGATACTATATTTCCCATTAAACTGCGAGCTCTACACTGTTAACAATTTTTCATTGGATTTGATGAAGGAATGCATGAAGCAATATTCATGTATTTTTTTATTAATTGATGATAGAGCTTAGTTTATTTACTTAATCTGTAATAATTATTAATGATGCTTGATACTATATTTCCCATTAAACTGCGAGCTCTACACTGTTAACAATTTTTCATTGGATTTGATGAAGGAATGCATGAAGCAATATTCATGTATTTTTTTATTAATTGATGATAGAGCTTAGTTTATTTACTTAATCTGTAATAATTATTAATGATGCTTGATACTATATTTCCCATTAAACTGCGAGCTCTACACTGTTAACAATTTTTCATTGGATTTGATGAAGGAATGCATGAAGCAATATTCATGTATTTTTTTATTAATTGATGATAGAGCTTAGTTTATTTACTTAATCTGTAATAATTATTAATGATGCTTGATACTATATTTCCCATTAAACTGCGAGCTCTACACTGTTAACAATTTTTCATTGGATTTGATGAAGGAATGCATGAAGCAATATTCATGTATTTTTTTATTAATTGATGATAGAGCTTAGTTTATTTACTTAATCTGTAATAATTATTAATGATGCTTGATACTATATTTCCCATTAAACTGCGAGCTCTACACTGTTAACAATTTTTCATTGGATTTGATGAAGGAATGCATGAAGCAATATTCATGTATTTTTTTATTAATTGATGATAGAGCTTAGTTTATTTACTTAATCTGTAATAATTATTAATGATGCTTGATACTATATTTCCCATTAAACTGCGAGCTCTACACTGTTAACAATTTTTCATTGGATTTGATGAAGGAATGCATGAAGCAATATTCATGTATTTTTTTATTAATTGATGATAGAGCTTAGTTTATTTACTTAATCTGTAATAATTATTAATGATGCTTGATACTATATTTCCCATTAAACTGCGAGCTCTACACTGTTAACAATTTTTCATTGGATTTGATGAAGGAATGCATGAAGCAATATTCATGTATTTTTTTATTAATTGATGATAGAGCTTAGTTTATTTACTTAATCTGTAATAATTATTAATGATGCTTGATACTATATTTCCCATTAAACTGCGAGCTCTACACTGTTAACAATTTTTCATTGGATTTGATGAAGGAATGCATGAAGCAATATTCATGTATTTTTTTATTAATTGATGATAGAGCTTAGTTTATTTACTTAATCTGTAATAATTATTAATGATGCTTGATACTATATTTCCCATTAAACTGCGAGCTCTACACTGTTAACAATTTTTCATTGGATTTGATGAAGGAATGCATGAAGCAATATTCATGTATTTTTTTATTAATTGATGATAGAGCTTAGTTTATTTACTTAATCTGTAATAATTATTAATGATGCTTGATACTATATTTCCCATTAAACTGCGAGCTCTACACTGTTAAAAATTTTTCATTGGATTTGATGAAGAAATGCATGAAGCAATATTCATGTATTTTTTAGTAATTGATAGTAGAGCTTAGTTTATTTACTTAATCTGTAATAATTATTAATGATGCTTGATACTATATTTCCCATTAAACTGCGAGCTCTACACTGTTAACAATTTTTCATTGGATTTGATGAAGGAATGCATGAAGCAATATTCATGTATTTTTTTATTAATTGATGATAGAGCTTAGTTTATTTACTTAATCTGTAATAATTATTAATGATGCTTGATACTATATTTCCCATTAAACTGCGAGCTCTACACTGTTAACAATTTTTCATTGGATTTGATGAAGAAATGCATGAAGCAATATTCATGTATTTTTTAGTAATTGATAGTAGAGCTTAGTTTATTTACTTAATCTGTAATAATTATTAATGATGCTTGATACTATATTTCCCATTAAACTGCGAGCTCTACACTGTTAACAATTTTTCATTGGATTTGATGAAGGAATGCATGAAGCAATATTCATGTATTTTTTTATTAATTGATGATAGAGCTTAGTTTATTTACTTAATCTGTAATAATTATTAATGATGCTTGATACTATATTTCCCATTAAACTGCGAGCTCTACACTGTTAACAATTTTTCATCGGATTTGGTGAAGAAATGCATGAAGCAATATTCATGTATTTTTTTATTAAGCTTAATGAAAAATGTTATTAAATATTCATTGCGGAAAACTAATTTTCATGAATAGTACATTAAATTTTCTTCAAAATTCATTAAATGTTCTCAACGTTCATTAAATCTTTTTGAAAATTCATTAATTGTATGGTAAGTTTGCATCAATATGTGTTTAATATACGAAGAACTTAAATTTAATGTATTATTTTTCATGAAAAGTGCATTAAATTTAATGATATTTTTAACAGTGTAATTATTACAAAAACAATTTCTCGATTGGCAAATAGATTTGTATGCACTTATAGTAACTTCCTTCGTTCACGGATTTTTTTTTTAATACGGGAAGACACCCGGAAGTATATCTGAATACGAAACATCCGGGTACCCATTAGAAATAAGACAGCAAGCTCTCTAAAGCCTGTTGAACGAAAGCTCGAGAGGATCTCAAGCATAATGTTTGCTCATAGGAGAGGACGACGACGACGACGATGAGGACGAGACGCCAGCTGCGGCGGCTGTCCCGGCGCCAGCTCAAGCAGCAGCTCCGGCGATTCCCGCTGCCGTCGAGGCGGACCTGAACGCGCAAGCCGCCCAGGAAGCACAAGCCGCGGCTGACTTAGCCGCCGAGAGCGCTGCCGCCGAAAACGAGCCGATCAGCGCCGAAGAGGACGACGCCAACGCCGTCGGCGAGGGTCAAGCTGCTTCTGGCATCCACGAGACGAGTCTAGCAGGTGCGGAGTCGCAAGCTAATCCTGTCCAAGTCCCCGCGGCCGTTTCAAACGAGGCGGACGTCGACGAGGAGGAGGACGACGACGACGACGACGACGACGACGTCGATCTGGTGTACACCGAGGACGACGACGACGATGAGGACGAAGACGAGGACGACGAGGACGACGACGATGTCGACAGCATCACCGACATCGCCGGCGCCAGGCAAGCACGTGAGTTCAAGGGAAAGAGCAAGAAACACGGTACGGGGCGTAAACTCGCGCGCAGGTCTCGCAAGCACGCGTCGAGCCCTAACCCGAACGCTGCCGTTTAAATACCAGCGCCGAGCGGGGTCGGACAAACGAGTGGCAAGTCGCGGGCAACCTTCCCGACCGGTCAGAAGCTAATCCGAAGCGGTGCACGCTTTTTCTATTCGGTCGTCTTCAATTAGACCGCTGCGACTGTCCTTTGTTACCTGTTAGAGCAAAAGTCAATTAGTTATTGAGGAATCATTCAAGTTTCTAATAGTTTTCTAAAGTTTCCTACACGATTTCTAAAGGCCGGTATTCAGATAGTCGTTACTTATTTTTTAAGGTCGCCTTAAACATTTGCTTGAGTCCCTGTTTCCTGTACGAGACAGGGACGAGGAAATATGGGATAGTAAATGCTTAAGTCGATCTAAAAAATAAGTAACGATTTTGAATACCGGCCAAAGAGTAGTTAAAGATCGAAAGAGAATTCGTTTAAATGAAATAGAAGGACACGATCCAGCGGGATCTAATCGCTTCGGCGGCCAGTAGAGCTTGCGCACTCGTACTAAAATACGCAAAGCTCCCGCGTTTGCTGTTCGACACACGGTTCCATGCTCGAGACTATCTCAAATATTTCCTAAGAGAAAAGAAATGAATTAAACATAACTCAGAGACGATGAACTTAAAGATTGTTTAGAAATCATGCTGGACGTGGAAGTAGCGGTAGTGTATTTGTTCTATTTATTGAAATGCCTCTGATACGCACGTGGTCGAACGGCGTGGCGAATCTAAATACGCGAACAACTCGTAGCTGCAACGCGTTCCTCGTTTTTCCGTGCAACGGAGCTCGCACGACTTCCGTTTACGGCGTTCTTAACTGTTCTTAATCTCCTTCTCATTAGTGGAGTCGTTTGGATTCGACTAACGAGGAACGAGGGCGCATCAAACGGGATGCATTTTAAACGAACCAGACTTATTGTACATACGTTTTACTAGCCGAAGTATTCGAAGCCCGTGCGAGCGCCGTTTAACGGTGGGAGGTACAGCAACCGGACGAAGAACTAAAGTACCTTTCTGTACCTGCACTTCTTTTTTTTCTTCTTTTTAAATACCTACCGAACGAAAGAGTATTCACATAGAATATTTCACTATTCGTGCAAGTCTACAAGCTTCCTTAACTGTCTATGCCAGGTTGCTGCACAAGTTCTGACTTAAGAATTATACGTTCACGTCACGTCTCTGTTCCATCTCAGTTAATTATTATACATTTGATTTTTCTCACAAGTCGAAAGGAACTTGTGCAGCAAACTATTATTTATTTAAGAAATTAGTACAGTCGTCTCTTATTTATTTAAGAATCTTGTAATTTATACGCCTGCCCAGGTATTTATTTATTTATATTAACTTCGCTTTAGATGGTACGAAAAGCGAGACGTTCTATGGTGTCGAACAGATTTGGTTTACCGGAATGCGTGAGATAATTAGAAAAAACTGTTTAGGTAGCATTTGAGAAAAATTTGGCTTGGCGACTTCACGTCACGTATTTATCTAATTTGATTCTCGGGGAACACCGAGGAGTGAAGAACGTGTGTTTCTACGTTAAGAATGAGAGAAAGAGAGCCGAAAATTTCATTTCGCTGAGTAAGCAACACCGTGATCGACCACTTGGATAAAGCATTATTAGATTCTTCGACTTTTCACTGCATCCTGCTCTCATTTCATCCTCGCTTATATAAAAATCTATTATTTGTTTATGTCATAATTTAGACAATGTCCTTTTTCGTTGTCGTATAAATTGTTGCGTACAGAGATTAACAGTCTAGAGAATGAGAAAGAGTTGCGGCCGAGAAACGGTGTCGCTTACCGGGCGTCGATTGTAAAACTTCTCCGTCTGAAAAGAAAAGCTTGTACAGAGACGTTGTCCGTTCTGGATTGCAAAAATACAGATAATTTATTGTTTTTACAAAAAAAAAAAAACAACTTGTGTCTTGCCTTTTTATTTCTGTCCATCTGTGTTTGTCCAGATACGCGTGATCGAAAACAGTAGCCTGTTCTCGAGAACTGTAGTGGTCGATGTTCGATTTTCAAATAACGATTGAAGCTGCTTTCTTCATTTAATGCGTGATGTGTTGTCACTTGGCACTGTACAGAATTCAGGCTCGAAGATGATGTACGAATTGCACCTAACTGTTTTTATTTGATTGGTACACGTCCGGGAACGCTTCGCTTGTCACTCGTTTGTAGACGTCAGTATAGTGTAGCCCTTGCTTGAATTTCGTTGCCTTATCCTTGAGTAGATGCACGTATTTGGTGGACGGCTTTACGGTGGACGAATCGACAACACGTATTACTGGACATTGACACAATAACTTTGGGTCCCCTACGCACCACTCCCTGTCCTTTCCGTTTATACAAGAGCACAGTATTCTAGTTTAAGAATAACGCACAGTATTATGTAGATTTGTGCACAAGCGACGGTAGCAACGCACGCTGTCTGCATGCGCGACGTGCTAACAAGATTTCAGCACATCATTCCAGTCAGACGTTAATTAAGACATTTCATATGCACCAAAACTGAAATTCAATCTGCGTGTCTGCGATTCCGCTATTGAAATTCCGAGGGACAATTGATCAATTGAAATAGGAGACGGAAAGAGAAGCGGTATACGGGGAACGCGTCAAAACTCTTAATCAGAGGCCGGCGATCGGCAGCCAATTAACTTTCTACAGGACACCGGCCAGATCCAATAAAGGTGTGACCGGGTTGAAATTTTTTCTCGGCTTTCACCGTGCGAGCCGGTGTATACGCTCGGTCCAAAACGGAACGAGGCCACTGACCTAAGAACGTGAAAGAGTTCTCTCGTCCACGACCCTGACCCACACCCCAAAGTCATGGTTGCCTGCCTCTCGTCCTCGATCACCTCGCTTCCCTCTCTCTGAAAATAGACTATCAAAAATTAATAATAATATAGAGTCCCTTTTTCAGTGAACGAATTACCTTGAAGAATCTAATTTATTTTTTCGAACTTACTATAGAGTCTCTCTTTCAATGAACGAATTATCTTGAAGAATCTGATTTATTTCTTCAAACTTAATATAGAGTCTCTTTCTCAGTGAACAAATTACCTTGAAGAATCTAATTTATTTTTTCAAACTTGCTATAGAGTTTCTCTTTTAATGAACGAATTACCTTGAAGAATCTAATTTATTTTTTCAAACTTAATGTAGAGTCCCTTTTTCAGTGAACGAATTACCTTGAAGAATCTAAAATTTATTTTTTCAAACTTAATATAGAGTCCCTTTCTCAGTGAACAAATTACCTTGAAGAATCTAAAATTTATTTTTTCGAACTTACTATAGTCTCTCTTTCAATGAACGAATTATCTTGAAGAATCTAATTTATTTTTTCAAACTTAATGTAGAGTCCCTTT
>SMSR01014805.1:0-65708 GCA_019453355.1 Ceratina japonica | reverse complement strand
TCTTCTAGAGTGACCTCAACGATCTCCAGTATCTTCACATCGTCCCTTTCGTTTACGGAGATCCTGGCTGTAGGCGTGACAACCGTGCCATTTTTATCCCATTTCACCCAAGGCGTCGGGTGGCCAGCCACGGCGCACTGGAATCGCACAGTTTCACCTTCCTCGGCCACCCGGTTATGCGGGACCGCGTAAAACTTTGGTGGACTGATCTTCGCTCGCCTCGACATCGACCTACTTCGCGGAAGAAGCTGAGGAGACCTCAATTCCCGCCCGTCTGCGAAAACATAAATCCCCTTCAACTGTTCAAACTGTCAACACTTTACATTTTTACAAAAATTCTGTTGAAATATAGTCAGCGAATTTGTATGCAAACGCAAACATTTCTGATGTCAATTAAAAATAATGATATTTAAATTGAAATTTCTTGTACTCTTCAAAAATAATTTGTATTGTACATATTTGCGTCTTAATTAAATCTCTTATAAAAATAAAAATCAAGAGTTAAATTTTATTTAGACCTACAACATTAAAATTTTAATTAAATTTACGTATATTTAACATAATTGTATAATAATTAAATTTTATTTAGATTTACGTGAAACTGCTGGAGACAAGCTTCTAATAGGCGTCGAACGCGGCGTCGATCTCGGCGTCGATCCACCCGACAGAAGTCCTGGAGGTCTTGTCAGTCGTTGACTCAAAACGTTCTCCTTCCCCTCGGGCACTGAAACGATTTTAATTAAAACATCGCCTCTCATTTCCCATTAAAAAATAATTCTTTATCGCGCTTCAAGCCTTCAGTCCAACTGCACTCGAAATATACGGGTCAGAACGTTAATTGAATAGCATTCGAAGGTTTCGAGTAAGTTATCGATGTTTACACGTTGCTCTGTTATGCGGTCATAAATTATATGGGATAATTACCATCTACTATTAGACACGCCGACGTGAATGCTTTGCCGAGGTCGTTGTAAGCGACGCAGGTATACTCGCCCTCGTCCTCCGGGTACACGTGCTGGATTATTAAACGCGCGGTCTCCTCATCGAACTCTGACGAGAAATCGCCACCCATCTGCAGAATCTGCGAATATGATAAAATAGTAATAATGTATACACCTCATACATAACTCAAACGGTTTTGGACCAGTCGTGGCGCCATGTGCAATTGATATTGGCCAAAAATCGTTTGACGTGTGTGTACACGACTCCAAAAAATTATGGGATCACGAAAATTTTACACTGAAAATTACTCAAGTTTGGAAAGTTATAATTTAGCAACAAATTATTGTAGGTAGATGAAATTATGGTATAGTATAATGTAATAACAAAACAAAATCCAAAAATCTCATTAGTTAACTCATTAAATTATTTTGTTAAATACTATACTTTCTCTTCTATTTACTTATTTGTTATTTAATATATATTTATTATTCATAGAAAAATATTTACGTATCTATTTATTGTTCACAAAATAATTTGTATACCTATTTATTATTGACAGAATAAATGTAAAACAATTGTAAGAGATGTCAGAGAGAATGTGAAAGACAGAGATGTCAGAGAGAGAATTACATTACCAATTTCATAAATTATTTGTTATGGTTATAATTTTTTAAATTGTATGTTAATATAAAATTTAGATACATGCATTATGAAAATATTCTAGATTAATATGATTTACTTCAGAATTAATGATTTGAATGATCAATACGGATCTTCATTATTTCAGAAAATGAATATAGTTTTTATGGAAAAAAAAACTTGTAAAAATACAACAATATAAATAATAGTGATTCTGATCTGACAGAGTTTCCATTTTGTACAAAAAGGAATCCATCGATTTATAAAAATAATGATGAAAAACAGGGATGATTCTATAAAAGTATTCAACTATAAAATGTAAATGATAATATGTGTACGTGTAAGAATGTGAATAAAATAATATCTGATGTTAAATAAAGCAAGAACTTTCGCTGACTCAATAAGACTAATAATATTATATAATATTAAACTGTATCTACCTTCCCTCCACGTTCCCAGCGCACCAAAGGCGGTTCCGGCGTGGCATGTACTTGGCACTCAAGGGTAACGGCGTCACCATCGCAACACCTGAGGTCCCGTAGGTCTCTCGTAATCACCGGCAAAGTTAGCACGTTCCTATCAATCAAGATATCATTTAGATGTGTCGATCAAAAACAAATCGATTGCTGTTTCGCAAAACGCCCGCTCGTTATGTCGCGTCACCGAAGCCTATCTCACTCAGAATCTTGAGGCCACTTACCCGTGCGTGACCCCCGATTTCTTCATCTTCTCCTTTCTGCCTTGACCTGAAACCGTAACAATTCTAGACAAGTTGTCAAACTCTATTTTTACTCTACATTAAAGCATATAAAGATTGTATAAAATTATTACTCTTTTTATTTATATTATATATTATTATTATTATGTATGTGAATGTCTCAATGTTTGTTCAAATCGCAATTTCTACTTACTGGCTTATTTTTTTATCATTTTAAGTATTATAAGCTTCAGGATTTAAAGAGTTTATAATACAGGGTGTTTCGGATAAAGGAGGCCATCTAAATATCTCTTCTATTTTTTATATTGTGGGCAGATTATATTTCAGAGCATGATTTAAATGGTTTCAAAGAAGATTGTCAATCATGTTTGACATCTAAGTCGTGCTAATGAAATTTTTGCTGACATTCACACTAATTCGTCCTCTTTATTACTATAAATATTTATTATTATAATAATAAAGAGGATATATACATATATAAGAAGATATAAATATTATTATAAAGTATATTTAGCAAGATAATCTGGCTGTTATTACTCTCGAACTTATAAAAAATAATATGAGTAAAAATTGTGAGGTGAAAAGAAATTGGGACATTTAATTATATTATTTGTTAGTATTACCCTTTGCGTAGATCTGCAAAGAAATCACGGCTTTGGCCTCCCCATGGCAGTTGCGCGCAATCACGGAGTACGTCCCCGTAAAGTCGAGTTTCGCGTACGGTATTTCCAATCGGTACTGAGGTCCTTCGCCAACCAGCCGGAAGTGGGCTGCGTCCCTGTAGTAGTCAGGCTGCGAACAACAGTAATTAACTTAAAGGACAAGGCGTGGAAGTGAAAATCGTTCGCCATAGTACTTGCAAATCGCAAATTAACGATCATGACTATATTCCATTTAAACAGTAATTTATGCGCTGCATAATTGATAAGACGTAGTAAGGTGATATGCCGCAGCTTACGACGTTGCGCTTATCGGAATCTTGCATTACCGAACGCAAATTTTATTGCTGACAACAATAACACGTAAGCCGAGTGCGTGCGATGAACGTGAGTAAATCGTGCTGGCAGAATCATCGAGGAACAGAGGAGAAACTCGGAGCTTAAAGTCCAAAAGGTTTACCCTGCCAACGGGAGGTGAACCCGACCTCGACCCGATTACCGATATTTCCGTGACTCGTACGCCCACCTCGAGGTCACTCCTCCATTACACCGTACAACATATTTTTCTTTCCAATGTCCATTACGTGATTCTTATAGAATTTCTCACGTCAAAAATTAATCCGAAGGCAGAAATTCTCTATCGTGCACAGCTTAAAAAAAATACCGTTTTTTGTGATGATTTTTGAGGACAACTAATTAAGAGATGATTTTTCAATCAATAGGTAAAGGAGACTTTCGACAACGTAACGAAATTCTACGATATAAACCATATTTTCCTTTAGTACTTTTCAATAGTTTAAAATAATTGTTAAATATTTTGAAAAAGTGTGAGCATTTTCTGATCTTTGTGAAAATCTTTTTATCCAGTAAAAAGCTATAGTATAAGACGTTATAGATATTTCTGTTAAAAGAAAACTATGTGAAGAGAAGCATGTTTCCCCAATTTTCCTGAAAATTATAAATTTTTGCAAGAACTTCTTTTGTTTGGAAATATTGGGTGATAGATCATTACTGCTTGCGGATATGAGAAATCTTGAAACAATCACGTCGTGGATATTATAAGAAATGAAATTCCTTTTTGTTGGAATTTATTATTGGATTTTGAATTTTATATATTTTTAAGGAAATTGTCTCTGTCAGATTTATAAAGAAATTGTATAAATATTGAATGCACAACGATTTATAGTATACATATAGCGAACTTTGAGAAGTTGACATTTCGAATAGATAAGTAAGAAAATTGAGGGAGGAGTAGGAGGAATGAGAGTGATAAAAAGAGAGATGAGAAACGTCTTCGTCGGGGTTCTAGCCCATATAGGGAGCGAAAGTTGAACAGATCGCTCGAGACCGATCTCGTTGCTCGTATGACACGAGTGCCGGCGCATATTACCGTTTTTTTCATTGCTAATTGCACGTTTCTCCGCCAGGCACGCCCCCCTTGGATCCCCTTAAAAAATTAAGGTCGATGGGCCAGAGATGCTTGATTGTTTTTCAGTTCAATTTCCATTAACATTATACGAGCCCTTAAATAAAAACAATGACAAAATGTTCAAAATTTAATACCTATTAGATATTACTTCGATAAAACCCTGTGCAAAATTTAAGAAATTTTGCAAAACTATTAATTTTTATTTCTTATGGCGGTTGAAAAACTTTTAATTTCATTTATGAAAAAATTTACATGTAACAATGAGAGAATTTTGGAATATTTTTTAATTGGTAATGCATGTTTTAAAAATATTTTAACGTTGAAGTAATATCAACTTCGAAGATATTATTTAAAATATACAATAAGAATTAAGCAATAGCAAGAATTATAGTACTTGTAAACGATGTAAATAGTTGCAAATCAGTATGCAATCCTATAAAAAAGTTCTAGAACCATATATTACGATATTAAAAATTGTACGTTAAAAATAAGTAAATTTAATAAATTAAAAATAATAAATTAAGCAAAATAATAAGTCCTCACATTCCTAAAATTTTTGTTTGTCTCTTATATTTTTTGTTAATTTAAAAAAATATCACTTCCTCTAATATTATTAAAATAATGTAGTATATAATATTATTCTCTCTGTTATAACGAAGATGAAAGATCTTTGAATAGAACTATTCAACGAGGGCGGAGCAGTGCATATGTTCGATCAGTCGCAATTTACATTCGATTCGTATCGACCGATTCTCTGGAGGCGCGGATGTCACGAGTGGAATGAAGTTTTCAGAATTTCTAATCCGAACTGCAAGCTGGCAACGTGACATAATGGACCTTCCGAGAGCCATCCGTCTTTCACCTGTCTCGGTTCGCCTACGATGAAATTTATGCGGGCGACACTTCCCGTTACGGAAGAGAGGCGCCATAAACCGAACCAGAGCCGGTTGCTGCAAGGACTTCGCCGCAATGTCATCTTATATAGATCTGCCTTTACGCGTTAGAACAGATCGTCGGTGTGTAAAAAGAAAAAAAGAGAACTCCACCTGCCTTCGCGTTTTCTATTATAATTTACACAATTTTCATTCTGCATAATGTCGCGTTATGCAGAATAACAGGTATTTTTATAAGAAACGATTTGCAATATAAATATTTTCTTATTATAAATCATAATATAAATAAAAATATTTAGTATCAATTTAAAAAATATATTTATTTTGCTATTGAAATCTGACAAGTGAGTATTGTAACATGAATTCAGTTTTAGATTTTCTGTGCAATTTTATAAATGATATACAATGTTTATATTTCGTATATATTACATTTTCCTATGAATAGATGAATCTCACTATTAATTCTTATCTAAACAATTTGTAATACAACTATTTATAACGCGACATTATGCAAAATAAAAATTCTGTAAATTATAATAAAAAAGGGGAACCTCCAATCTTGTTCAATATTTCGGAAATTGTTCATTATAAGGCAATAAAATCTGACACTCCCTGCAAATTATAGTAAATTCATATTATAATTATATTATAGTAAGTTTATAATTCATATTATAGTAAGTGTTTCAATTTTCGTTTATGTCATAATTTCTATTACTTGGCTTATTTTTCTATAATTTTAAGTATGAAAGGTTACAGAGCTCTTACTTTAGTTTTTTAGATCTACGGCTTGTTGAAGATTCTAGGATTTAAAGAGTCTATAACATATAAATTGGCCGTTATTAGTCTTAGAGAATAGACATACTATATCAGATAAGAGATAATAGTGAATTTTATCCATTCATAGAAAATTATAATGTACACAAAATATAAACATCTGATATCATTTACAAACATGTACAGTACATGAAAAGGTGAATGAATTTTACAATACTTGGATTTAAAAAGCAAAAAAAAAAAACAGTTTTTAAATTGATATCATAAATATCTGTATTGCAAATCGTTTTTTATAACAATAACTGTTATTCTTTTCAAAGCATTGCGTCCATCGACAAATACTAGATAAGATTTAATAGTGAATTTTATCTATTCATAGAAAAATGGAATGCGCATAAAGTCTAAACGTTGCACATTATTTATAAAAATTTACAGTACATGAAAACTTGAATGCATATTGCAATATTTATATTTAAGTCGCAAAAGAAATACATTTTTTAAATTGATACCATAAATATTTGTATTACAAATTGTTTCTTACAATAATAATATCTTCATTTCAAGTAATATATTTATCGATAAATAATAGATTAGAATTGATAGTGAATTTTATCTATTTATAGAAAAGTGGAATGTGCACAAAATCTAAACATTGCTCATAATTTATAAAAATATTAAGATGAGAATATCAAAAACTGAATATGTTACAATGCTTAAATTTACATAGTAAAATAAATATATTTTCTAAACCAATATAAATATTCTACTTTGAATAAAATTCTGCAGTCTACTAATAGAAAATATAAATCAACGACGAATTTAAGTAAAAGTGATTTTCAAAACTGAATTATGTTGCAATGCTTACATTTAAATAGCAAAATAAATGCATAATTAACACTAATATAAATATTCTACCCTGTATAAAATTCTGCCTTATATAAAATCCAATCCATTAATAGAAAATATAAATCAACCCTGAATTTGAATAAAATTGCAAGCGATTTTCGACCAACGTGAAATCGTTTCTGCCCATTTAGCAGCCGCAGCTGCGCTTTAAACAAACTTGAACGTATTTGGCGGCACGCATTCGCATTGGCAGCGTGAAACGCGTCCCTCGTCCCGATGGACAGTACGATAGAACGAGAGAGAAGACCCTCGGTACCAACTCGGCGAACAGGCGCTGACATTAGCGCTTAAGCGTCGACCAGTTCGTTGAAATGTCCTAACGAGCACCGTAGAAGAAATCGAGCGGGTGACTCATATCGCGGCTAAGAGATCTTCAAGCCTGATTAGATCACCAATGATATTTCAATAAACTGGATCGTGCGACGCGCAGAAAATTAGGGGTTACCGAAACGGGAATCTCAACAGGGTGACTCATTAACTGCTGACGCGGAAACTATCATTAGACCTGAGGAGCTTGTAACTTCTAATTAAAAATCAATCCTTTTATCTTGTATCTCTTCTTATCTGTTTATATCTCTTTCCAGATTGCACTACAATACAGTCCGATTATTTTCTGATACTATTAATTATTTAGAAAGAAATTACGACACGAAATAGTTATCAGCTAGAAGGAAAACGACGATAGTCACGTAGAAGCTAATAATTATTAAACAAATACCTTGAAATTTGAAAAATTGGTAAGAAGAATTTTCTATCTCTTCTCGTGTCTTCAAGGAAGAAACAAAAGACTTGTTGCTTACGTTTCGGATTCCCACATCGAACAGACAATCCGGAGTGTGTCCACCACCACTGTCTTGCGAAAATGGATCGGTTCGCTGGTCAGGAGATTTTTAACGAGTGCACGGAACGGCCGAGATGGGAAATATCCATGTCACTTGCCGATCGCAAAAACTGCGAACGATCTGGAGGGATCGATGGAGGACGGAGTGGCTATTCGTTCGCCAGAGGCACGCGACGACTGTTTTGCCGCCGCGCCGGTCGCTTTTGCGCGATCCATCGACGAAGAAAGCTGACTTGAAAAGTGGGGAGCCTCTTCTCACTGCTCTTTTTGATAATGCACACATGTGACGCGATCAACGCTCACGCATGTTTTTCCGGCCGTCCGTCACTTCCGGTTTCGACCTCGACTTTTCGTCAGGAATTTTTGTAAAGACTTCGGTAAAATCTTGTTAATACGATTCATGATAGTATTCATGGTACTATGTAAATATTTGCGAGAATTAAGGTTTCATCATTGCTTAATTAAGTACATACTGCATTTAATTAAGTAATGACGTTAATGATCGAAGTTTCTCAACAGGTTTGAAGGATGGCTTTTGATACGAAACGAATACGATTGTAAAACATAACTGGAATGACGTCAACGTGTTAAAATTACTGTTAATTAATATTCGACGCCCGTACTTTCGTGCGTGTTCTACCCAGAATAAACTCTGGGGAGTTTATGAAGGACTATATGAAAGTCTGAGGAAACGTGAGTGGAATATCGTTTGTAGTTTCTTGTACTAATTTATTAATAAGCAGATTTCTCATAGTAAATAGAAAGTTATCTATTTTCTTAGTAAGAGAATCCAAGTTTCATTGTATGTACCAGCTGCAAGTGCATTCCTTATCAGATCGAACAGTTTAATATTTTATTAATGACCCATTTTCATAAAAAATAAAAAGATTTCAATTTTCTCAGTAAGAGAATTCAAGTTTCATTGTAAGTGCCAGCAGCAAGTATGTTCCTTATCTGATTAAATAGATTAGTAAGTCAGAAGAGTAAATCAAGAATTATAAATGTGTTATATTATATCAGAACTGCAAGTAGTACATTAAATCTTTAAAAGTCAATGAAGTATCAATTAACAACTGACATTTAATTTTTAATTCAAACTTGACTGAATAAGAACTAAAATTTAATAATTCTAATTGGGACTTTCTCTAAATAAGAATTTAAATGTAATCGATAATTGAAATTTCTATTAAATAGGAATTAAATTTTGATCATTAATTGGGATTTCTAGTAATTAAAAATAAAAATTTATATCATTGTAATAAAATATGAATTGTAATTTAATTTTTAATTGTAACTAAAAAAAGATTATGAAATTTAATAGTTTACTGAATGAATGAAATTGAATTGTTATTGATAATAAGAACATGATTGTGAGATGATAATACGGCAATTAAAAAGTCTGCTCTAAATGTAGAATGTAATATTTCATTGAATAATTCAACGATAACTTTTCTTTCGTGACCAGGTGTCTGATATTCTTCGCAGTTTCTATTAAATAACACAACTAATTACCTCATTATATCTTGTATGAATTATTGATTAACGTTTTTCTCATCTTACGTTCCCACAGCGGTCAGCAATGTCAATAATAGTATAGTACGATTCTATAGGGCTATCCAAAAGTACTTTTAGGATGTTGAATAAGAATATTTCTCTTATGAATTCATTTTCATTTACTTTTAATCTACATTGATAGACAATTTTAACAATGGAGATTGGAAAGCGTGTCAAAGTTATTAAAATTTATTTTGAAAATCAGTATTCAATAAGAAATATCCATCGTAAATCACGTGACCCTTTCGACATACATAATGGTCCATCGAAGCAAACAATTCGAAATTTGGTTAAGAAATTTGATGAAACTGAATCATGATAGTCCATTGTCTATCAAACTAAAAACAGTTTGATCAATTCAAAACATTTATTTATTAAAAATGAAATTGATGAAACGAGTAAATATGCTTAAATGCCATCGAAAATTTTGATTTTCGAATTGAATGGTTAGGTGGTGGTCATTTGACAGATATCATTTTTCACACATAATTGTCATAGACAATACCTGATAATTGAATAAAAAAACCAATAAAATTCAAAACAATAGGTTTTTTATTGAAAAGAAACTTCATGTAGTCTATTTTAGATAACCCTATACGATTCTATCCTTTTATCCCGGCAAGTAGTTTCATCCGTTGAGTGGTCAGACACGGCGAGTGTGATCGTCAGAGTCGGAGGGACCTTCCACTTCAAACGAGCAATAAATTTCTCTCTTTCACCCGGTGTGTCTCTAACCTCACGTAACTCGTCGTTACCTTTTAAAGAGCCGTCCAATATCAATGCCGTTTCCCTGACGCGACGACGCATATAATGCTTGGCCCGTTTATGGGCATAATGCGGTATGTTACATTGTCATTTCTTTTTCGCAATCACCTTGACCCACATCGGTCCCGGCATTAGGGACACGTCATTTCACCGATTGCGTAACGTTCATCTCTCTTCACCTTTTTTTTTCTTTTCGTTACCCGGTTCGCGTTTGATCAGCCACCCGCCGATACGTCAGTCACGCACTATTCGCATACCATTCGAATTCTCTTCGGTTAAGCCGGCCCGATTCACGAGATAAGTCCCGAAGGTCTTGATTTTACAAATTGAGAACCAAATTGGACAGCAAAGTATTTTGCCGGAGGCTCCACGCTTGTTTTTATTTCATCAAACTCGTGTTGTGTCATAACGCTGTTACGACATTAGGTATTTTTATTTAAACATTTTTAATTAAAGATATTAACATTTTTTTTTAATAAAAATGTCCAATTTTATAATGGCATGTACATTATTTGTGAAAAATTATAGAATGTTTGATGCTTACCTTTAAGAAATCGCGCAGCCACATCACTTCCGGTTTAGGGTCGCCGACCACCTCGCAAGATATGATAACAGTGTCTCCCTCGAGTGCTTCCGTGGACAAGGGTTTCGTAACGAAGAGAGGCTCCTTCGAGTATCTGAATAAAATACAAAAAAGCAAAAGTGGTATTTCCAGATTTGTTTTTGGCATAAAAGGCATAGTTATATCTACATATAATATAGTTATAATACAGTTATAGTACAGTATAATCTATAATATAGTTATATATTTCTATAATATATCATAGCGATGACGCGAACCCTTTCGAGAAGTAGGTCAACTTTTGCTCATTATTTTTTTTTAATACTAGCTCCTGGATCACTAACAATAAGTCAGTGGCCTAATTTTAGAAAGAGAAGATTATAAACTCGGCATTAGATATTTATACTTCAGTTTTTAATATTTCGTCTATTCTCTCTTTTTTATATGAAAAGTAAGTTAAAACTCGACACGTGGGTCATTTAATAAGTCATCGTCATAGATTCGCTACCACTACTCTATAAGAATCAAGTAGTGAACATTCCCAAAAAAATTGTCATAATTCGCAGTGTTATTGCAAATGATTGATTAATTTGGTTGAAACTTACGGTATTTCTGGAGTTGAAGCGACCGTCACGCTTGGCACACCATCCGTTGATATTTCCTCTTGCGTGTCACTGTCAACAATAGACACCCTGGCCGAGGTCTCGGCGCAGCCAACTTCGTTCGTGGCAGTGCAACAATAAACGCCGGCGTCCCTTGAAGTCACTCTCGCCAAGGATAATTCAACAGTACCATCGTGATTCAAAGTCATCACTGTTCTTCTGCTTGGTCGCAGCCGAATCCCGTCCCGGTGCCTAAACAAATTTTCATTACTTCTTCATCAATCTTTTAACACTAAATTTACTGATAATTTTTGTACACTAATGTGTTACATTTGTACTCTTCATAGTTGAGTGCAGTTTAATGTTGGCATTGGCATTTGGTACTTAAGTTTATACAGTCAATCCCAAAAGTGTATGTACACTACACACCTCAAACGATTTTGGGCCAGACGTGGTGCTACATTCAATTGAAATTGGCGTAAAATCGTTTGCGGTGTTTGTACCTATGTATGTAATCCATATACATTGCCATGCATATATGTGTACTTCAGTTATATCTATACATATATATCAGCATTCGGTGCCACGTTTCCGTCCTCTGTTCGATGAATTTGTAATTTTTTAATTATATATTTTAATCAATAATTTTCTTTAAAGTCCATGATTATTTTTTTAGAAATTTGTTCGTAAAACACTGGCGATTCGACATGAATTTTTTTGAAGAGTCTATTACCGTTTTTTCTGGGTTGTTTTCGAGATCAAAGTGAAATTTTCCTTGAGTTATTGCTGATTACCATAAGAGTACATACAAATTGTAAATTACTATAATTTTTCCAAAAACCCATGAATTGATTTAAAATTTTACAGGTGGCTTTTTAATAGTAATAAAATTTAAAAAAAATAATAGTTTATAATAACAAATTCAACATGCTAGCATGTATTTAAGTATATTGCCCACACATGCTTAATCTCTTGCCATAATTTTACGAGTCTGATTCGGGACCGAATTTTGTACCAAACATGAATATTGCAAGTCAAACTCTTGATCATAATTTCAAGATAAGGGTGGATATTATGAGTTAAATTCATGGTTATAATCTGATGTCCAACGAGAATGTGCAAAGTTTGAAATGAGTATAAAAAGCGACGGAGAGACAGAAATGACTTGGAAATTTAGAAGCCGAAATTTCTTCGAATTAAATGATATGGCAAGGAATTAAATAATAATTAGATCTTTAGCACCATGACCAAATAAATTTTGTCTTCTTCTTATTTTTAATAAAAGAATTTCAGAGCAATCATTTAATAGATGAGAGCTTTAGTGTTAAAGCACAATTTTATATTTTTTAAAGAAAAGATGGAATGACTATATCNAATGTGTTACATTTGTACTCTTCATAGTTGAGTGCAGTTTAATGTTGGCATTGGCATTTATCATTTAATAGATGATCAATTATATCAAAAGAAAGATCAATTATAATTATCAAATCATAATCATTTAATAGATGAGAGCTTTAGTGTTAAAGCACAATTTTATATTTTTTAAAGAAAAGATGGAACGACTATATTAGTTGTTTTTGCAAGATATTTACCATACTATGCCAACGCTGGGGTATGCTTCTATTTGAGCAGTCATTCTGCAATCACCGCCGGCTTTGACAGTGTAAGCAGGGTCGAGGCCATGTAAGAATTCCGGCGCTATGTAAGCACGAATTCCTTTGTCCACGACCAGGATACAGCGGCACGACACCGATCCGCTCACGTTCCTCGCAGTTACCATGTAACAGCCAGAATCTTCCAGCATCGAGTGAATGATCTCCAAAGTATAGAAATTGGAGTCGTTGTCCCAAAACACGTGACGTTCTTCCGAATTAGAAAATATAATATAATAATATTAGTGTCTTTAAAGGCTTTTATTATTAAGGTTGTATGAAGCCTTACATAAGAACAATGAAAAACCATTGAAATTGTACATGTACTAGATATTATATTAATAAAATACTGTACAAAATTTTAGAAATCTTGTGAGCTTATTATAAAAGTTCTTACATCTTGAATTCTTGTGTTCAATGACAGAATTTTTATTTCATTTATAAAGAAATATGAATGTAGCAATGACAGAATTTTGCAATTTTGTATAATTATTAATACATGATTTAAGAATATTTTAAAGTTGAAATATTGTCAATTTTGACGATATTATTTATGATGTAATAAAAAGTATGTAAAAGTAAGAATTATAAGATATACAATAGACAATGTAGACAGTTGCAAGTCACGTACAGTCCAATAAAAAAAATGCCAAAACTATTAGAATGTTAGAAATTATGTGTTAAAATTCCTTATGACCGAGAAAAAAGGTCAAACAATTTCATAAATCCTACTCCTCTGTAATTATTATTTTTTCTAAAAGTTCATTGCTTCAAATATTGGACATAGATTTTTATTATACGTCGTCAACTTTTGACAAAGATCTGACAGTTCATACAACCCTAATGTATGTTTAAAAGATTACAAGACATTATTACTAGATATTATTTGTAAAATTGATATCGTTAAAGTTTTATTTTGAATAATGTATAGTTTTATTTTTGACAGTGTGTGTCTATTTATTATACTCTGTTTATTTACCGTCTTGACGAATTTCTTTGCCATCCTTGAACCAAGTGACTTCCGGAATTGGATATCCCATTACTTGGCACGTGAGTCTCACGGGGTACGATTGCTGCACTCTTCTGTCACGAATTCTCATCGTAAACTCCGGTGGTCTGTCTTCAGTCTCTTCTCTATAATATAACAAAATAAATTTAATAATAATTTTTATATTAATTATTGCAAACTGTGTCTTTCATTCGTACTTGGATTTAAGTTTCTCGTCAGCCTCGACGATCTTGGGATCGTCGACGACGAGCACCCTTGCGAACGATGAAACTTTTCCAATCGAATTCCCAGCTTCGCAAACATATCGGCCACTATCAATTTCCTGAACTTTTTCGATCGTGAGACAACATTTGGATCCACTGCGAGATATCAACCACCTGGTATCACCGTCAGCGTCTATTTCCGTTGATTCGTGGTACCATTTTATATCCACGTACGAATCAGTTCGAATCTGTATTTAAAAAAGAACAAGATAAATCAATACAATAACAACAGATAAAAGACAGATTTATACATTTTTCAAATGTAAACAAGATAAATGTATCAATTTTTTATATTATACTATTATTCCATATGATTTCATACGATGAATAACAAGGAATTAACAAAAGTTGCTACAAGTCAGATTTACAAAAGAAGTGAACAGTACAATTTTTACATTTTTTAGGTGATTCTCTAATTAAAATTTAAAACGTGTTTCTTTTTTTAAATGTAAGAATGTTACATGGACGTACAAAGATTCATTAATTTTTAATTGACGTTATTATGGCTTATAAACGATTAAAAGTTAATAAAACTGCGATTGGTGAAACATGTATAGAATATCGATCTAAAATTTTAGAGAGAAATTCGTAATCTTTGTGAAGTTATATCTATCTTGTTAATGCTACTGTCTTGCGCTCGCCTCGACAGTGAGCAAGTATGGTATAATCAGCTGCTCGCAGCCCTTAAAGCCCCTGTTGCTATTCCCTTCAACGAGGAACTTGAAAGTTTGGTTTGGTATATGTCCTAGTTGATATAAGTTCAGAAATGGATTGTTATCAGAAATGGATTAATGTCGTATACCGAGATTTTCAATTTTTATCAGAAAATCGAGTAAGAAATTAAAGAATTGTGCTATTTACTTGTTTTCCAAAAAAAAATAGAATACATACAACATATCATATTAATTCCATGAAAACAGTTAATTCGTTAATTTCAATATAAAAGAAGATTATGCAATTTTGAAATGTGTACAAATATTCCTAGACCATACTATGCTATACGTATGTTCTAAATTTTACACTTTTGATGTAACGTGTGAAAATCTTAATTGTTGATCGCTCACAGGAGAAACACACTCATACACGTATGCTTAATTATAAATAGGCCGGAACAAAGGTAAGAAACGAAGCTTGACTATTAATAGAGTGACTTGCCTCGCATTCCAATTTGACTGTGGACCCCTCGAGGACCTTGAGCTGACCTGGCAAAATCTTAGTGAACTCCGGAAGATCGACGGTTTCGCTGACCCTGACAGGACTCGTCATAATGACCGACTCGCCCCAACCATAGCGATTCCTCGGCGTCACTTGGAACTTGTACTCGCCACCCGGTTTCAGATTGAACGCGTCGAACGCGTTTATCGGCGTCATACCAAGCTAACAGAATTACAATTATAATTGTAGAATAAAAAAAATTCAAGAAGAATAGCATTCATTTATCAATGTTCTTACTTGATTCCGGATGGTTCGCGTGCAAAGATTAATAGTAACTTTAATGTATGAGACCTCGAAATGTCAAGAAATTCACGGACGTTGCATAATTCCCGCATTCTAAATTTCTCGTAAATTTTCTCAGCTGACTTTTGGACAAATTCAACGAAATTCTGTCAACTTCTTAATAATTTTTAGCCAACTCTTAGTTCTTTGAACATTTAGTACTTCCGGTTTTTGTAAATCAAAATATTCCTACTATAGATAAAAATATGCAAGAATTTTGGCAAATGCAATTAAATGTAACCCAAAGCATTTAAATGTTGTAAATTCTATTTATTATAAAACGAATAGAAATGGATAAATAAAATATTTGTTTATAAATGATTGTATAATATTTAGAATACCTCGACCCATCGTGCACCACCGTCGCTACCAAGCATCCAAGCGTCAACCCTGTAAGCAATGACAGGCACTGGCCCTCTTCTTTCAGCTTTACCCCAACTCAAAGACAGCCAATTTCTTCCACCGTCAACCACCACCGGTTCGCTAGTAATCGGCCCTGGAACATCTAATTAAACCAATCATATTTTTATTATTTTTACAAATTTTAATTTTAATCAACTAAGGGGGTTGTTTTTAGCAATCTAGCTTTTAGCTCGCTGCAGCACTCAGGAATTTCTATTAAACAAACCCATGCTTTTAAGTTTAGTTTTCAATCATTTGTCGCATAATTGCGTTTGTATTTGAAGTATTTTCGGGTACACTAATAACAGTTCTCTAATTTTCCTCACACAAGATGCTAACCTCGGTGCCCGTACAGATACTCCAAAAAGTCGACAATCAGGCAATCCTTTTCAGACCAGGATCGCCTAAGCCGAGAAATCGTCATGTGTTCACCGTTGCCCACGACGATTCCATGATCGTGCGGTTTCATTCTCACGGCTTAGTCAAATTTCATCTCACGTCTCTCTACTGCTTTTCATTGAGAATCACAAGAGCAAGAGAATTATCGCTGGAACAGCATCCGATTGTCCTTGAACGTTTCACGTATTGTTTGACCAGCAGGATTCTAGCCAGACGCGCTTCGAGGGAATCCCGAAAAATGTCAAGGTAATTCGTTATTTTCAAGGCTCGCGAAAAAAGTAGGCCGCGCGAAATGACTCGCGTCCCGACGCCGACTGAATTTCGAATTTACGGATATGTGCACGGGATCGGGTCGAAGGGAGGCGCGCGCTTAAGCGTTTTAGTGGAACGAAAATAACTCGACACGAAAGAGGTGTTCCCACGAGTAGGACCGGTGGGTGGTGTCACACTAACTTGTCGTTAGGCGAGTACCAATTCGTAGGAATCGTGTCATCTATTTCAGATGATCGTTTAGGGATCCATCAATCGGTCATCGAATCACACGACTCGTTATCGTGCTTCATCGACTTTCATTCTTGTTACATTTTGACAGTGATATGCTTACGGTTGATCGTTGCATAAACCTTTTGGCAGTCACGGTCAACTGGGGGGTGGCATTGACTATTATTTGCTACTACTGCTTGCTTCGTCTCGTGTTTTACTTTTTGATACACTTTATTCTGATATTAATCTACTATGCTTTTTCAATATGTCAGGACAGCTGCTTTTTCCTCTACTCCATTATATACTACGCTTTATTTATTATACGTATTTATTTACTTAATATACTTTATTTGTTTATTTATTACATTTAATTATACTTTTATTTATTTTATTTATGATATTTATTATTTATTACACTTTATTTTATGCAAAAATGTTTGCCTTCTATGATTTTATAATTGTTGTATTTGATATGATAGTACATAACTTTTGTAAATATGATAGAAGTTGGTTTTTTCTTTGCTTTATTTCATGCAAATGTATTTGCATTCTGTTACTGGTTTTTTGGAAGTATTTCATTCGATGATGCATGATTTTCGAAAATATGACAGAGCAGTTGATTTTTGGTCTGGTTCATTTTATGCAAAAATGTTTGCTTTCTATGATTGTGTAACTTCCGAAGTATTTGATTTGATGATGCATGACTTCTGTAATACGAACCGGGCTGTTTATTTATTGAATGGCCTACTTTGAAGGAATCGCATGGTACCACAGTATGCTCCGTTTATTTTTGCATATTTTCTGGCAGTTGATAGAAGCATAAAACATTGACACTACGAATTCTGTTTTATTCAAAATTAAAGGACGTTATCTAATCTTGATTTACCAGTATGATTTATTCGACAAGTATAATTAAAATTTCATTTCAAACTATTGAGTGGAATTAATTATAATATATTCGAACGTCTTTTTTAAATAATATAATAAATAACATGTAGTTTTACAAAATATTATAGTAAATAAGAAATCCTTGACTAGTTTGACCCAAAGCATTTTTCATTACAGATAACAGTACAATTAATTATCAAGATACTCACAGTGCAAATGAGAAATGTGAGAATCCTGATTTGATAAAACCATATAAAATTGGAACTACAAATTGTATTTTATTTAAAATTAAGAAACGTAATGTACTCCTGATTTACCAATATCATTTATTCAATAATTATACTTAAAACTTCATTTCAGACTACTATGTGATACTAAACATAATATACTCTAACGTCTTTTTTAAATAATAAATAACATGCATTTTTACAAAATAGTAAATAAGAAATCCTCGACTAGGTTGACCCAAAGCATTTCTCGTTACAGATAACAGCATAATAAATTGATAATGTTTTTACAGTGGAAATGAGAAATGTTAATTGTCGAGTAGAACTAATTTTTGACAAACCACGGGACGGTTCTAATTCGAGAATCCGGATTCTCTTCCAACATCGGTGATTCTGTTGCTCGCTAACAAGTGTACGTATTTAATCACTAAGGTTTCTTTTCGGTTTTAATTGACGCGACCGCGATACGTCACGCTCGCTGTTATACGTGGCACGCCGTATATTTGAAAGGTTTGATCAAGGAACTGTCACACTTGGCGTGAATCCAGCGTCGGGTACAAATGTTCGTGAACTACAAATGTTTATAATTTTACTCGAAGGATGAGAAAATTTTGGATGAAATTTGATTTACTGGCTGTTTTACTTCCAACATTGTTGAAAACCCATTCATTTCCTTGCGTTTATAGGGGGGAGTATAGATGTTCCTTTACAAGATGTTATCCTCGACGGACTATAAAAAAATTAATATAAATTCATAAATAAATTCGTCTGAGAGAATTTTCTTTCCATCTACCCTATTCAATAAAAATTATTTCAAATTTAGACCCGAAGATTGATTGATAAATACTTATTTTTTATTCTATATGAAACTGAATTTACATTTTGGGTATTTCTGATTGGAACAGCGCGACAAACAATGCGACGCCGAAACAGAATTTGCTATCTCGTTAAAAGTCAGCTGATCGGTGTTTTTGGTTTCCGGGCAGACTTTTATTCGCGAACGGCCTCGACAGGTCGGCCTAAAGGTATTGACGTCATTACGAGGCGTTAGTCCAGGGTTCGCTTGGACTGGGTCCATTGAAACCTGGGGCAAGCATACTCGCGCTACAGTCATTGTCGTACGTCTAATTATAAAATTCGATTGCGCACGTTAAGGTTGTACGAGCCCTTAAATAAAAGCGATCAGCATTCAAATTTTAACATTTATCAGATGTTTATATTACATTCATAAATATTAAACTAATGAAATACTGTGGAAATTTATAGAAATTTTGCAAAGCTACTAAAAAGATTATTACTCTATACTGTATACTATTTCGAATTCTTATGTCGAATATCTAATTTCTCTGGCAAGCAGGCCCTCCTTGATCCTTTCAAAAAATTATGATCAATGGGCAAGAGATGTTCGATTGTTTATTTGAAATTAACAAATTTCTATTATACAAAAACTATATGACAAAACGTTACAATCCTAATAGTTTTATTTTAGCAATTCTATTAGTGATTAAATATTACGTTAATAAAATACTGTGCAAAATTTTAGATATTTTACCAGGTTATTAAAAATGTATTGCATCTCAAATTCTTATGTAGAATTGATCCAGATTGGAATTGATGTTTTATATTTCAATTATAATGGAAATTATTTAATTTCAAATAAACAATCAAGCATCTCTTGCCCAATGAACATAATTTTTTAACAGACTCAAGGGGGATTGAGACAGGTGAGGTTCATAAAAAACAAACTGAAATAATATAAACTTGGAGGATATTATTTAAAATAAACAATAAAAAGTAAGTCTAATAGGTACAGCTCAATCAGAAAGTACCAAAAGCCAGAGAATATTAAAAATTCCCTGTGACTTAAAGAACCAGGTCGAACAATTTTATAAACTTTCTCTGTAAATATTTGAAATTACCGACAAATTTATTGCTTTAGATATTTCATATCTTTTTATCACATTTTTCAAACTTCTTGAAGAGATCTTAGGGCTCGAACAACTTTAATTCGATTAGTAGTAGCTGAAAATCACCGTGTAAACGAAGCGCGATGCCGTTTCCGATATTAAAAAAATCCGCAATCTAAGCGATTTAGAGCGCTGCTATGTTATTCAAGCTTTCCATTTCTTTCAATGAAATATACTTACTCTTGGTGTGCGAAAATTCGTCATCTCGACTATCGCTGGACAAACCGAGAAGACTTCCGGTTTCAGTACGGCTGCTCAGAGTACTCCAATCAGGTGTCAACGATCTTGCACGCTGTTTCACCTAATCGAAAATTTTATGTATTCCTTAGAATCGAAAGGGTGAAACAGATAGACTGCACATTTTTACACGAATTAAAATATTTTTTATATCGATTTATTAAAGTAAATCTGGATTCAAATTTCTTTTATTGTTAAAAAATAATAAATAATAATATATAGTTATTCTACTCAATTTAGCACATTGCAATCTTCGTGATTTCTGCTCTTTTATATTTTCATAAATGCATAGAATTTGCAATTTACAGATGACATTCGATACTACCTTAATAGAGAAGAAACTTCGATCACAGCCGTATCTGTTTTTAAGTAGAATGCAGTAGGTGCCTTCGTCGGAGTTTGTCACTCTCTTCAACGTCAGTCTCACGTAGTCGTTGACGGTTTCCTTGTACGATCGGGGACCGTCCGTGATATCAGTTAACCCTTTCATCCACATAACTGAACAACAAAATAATATCAAATCTGAATTAAATTTTAGCTGTATAATTACAGTAATCTCCAGCCATCGAATCATCGAACGGAATTAGGCTTAGCCATACAATATCCAGCAGGGTGGATTTCCTAAAATTGCTCATTGTTCGAAAGTACATAATGAAGAGATGTAAACTGTGTCGATTATGCGAGCGTGATAACAATTAAGAGAGAAGAAGAATAAAGATAAAGAAATAAAAGAGATAAGATTCGATGTTAGTAAAAAATGGTTTAAACAATGGTTATCACTATTATCACCTACAATTAAGGTTTTACCGTTGAACCAGGAAGATGAAAATATAATTTGCTAATACTTCAATGAATGACTGTGAAACCGATTTCTCAGTATAGAAAACAGAAAAAGAAATATACACATGACTCGATAATAGCATAAAATGATTTAAACAAAAGTTAGAAGTACCATTATCACCTACAAATAGGGTTCCATAGAATTGTATTGTAACTCTAATATTTTCTGAATCATCATGATTATGAAACTAATCGTTGATTGCAACTGAGGCTCGTATCAAGCGAGTATTTCCAAGAATTGATGGGGATGATTGAGACCACATATACAAAGCTAATTTTGTAAATCGTTTCGTCACACTAAGTTATAAAATTATTTATTTTGTTGAATCATGAAATATGCATTTTTGTAATGATCGTTTTTGTTGGGAATATCTGAAACATTTTACCTCGAGGTTTCGGAGTACCAGAAAATCTGAAAGAAACGCTGACATCTTCGCCAGTGGTGACGGTGATCGATTTATCCACGGGTCTCGAGACGAACATTGCCGGTTTTTCACCGTCGGTCGCGCTCGGCGATATTACCTCGATGTTAGCGACAGTATCAGCGTGACCGAACGCGTTAATTGCTCTACAGATGTACGTGCCCTTCTCAGATTCGGTGGCCTCTGGTAAGACCAAAGTATGAACACCCGATTCCGTGAAGGTTTTCGCCTTTGGAAGTGATACTGGTTCTCGTCGCTCGCCGCGGAACCATCTTACTTCCGGTGCTGGTACCCCTTTTTTCGTATAAAATATGAGTTAATACAATCTAGGAAATTGATTTAAGTTTTACAAAATTAAATTAGAAAAGATATAAAAATGTGACTATAATTTGTTATGTTTAGTCATTTTCTTAGTTACTTTAAATGCAATTTATCGAACTTTGTGACCATTTTCTAATCTCTTTTATACAAATAATATATGTACTTTTATTTAGTTCTCAATTTTATAATATTAACAATTCGCCTTGCTTAATCATTTTATTAGTAAGTTTAAGTATAATCTATTGAATTTTCTGACCATCTTCTAATAAATTTTGCTTGTTGAGCAGACAATAGAGAGATTTACTATAAGCTTTCAATTTGAAAATATTAGTAATTTTTTTTACTCAATAATCTTCTTGATGAGTTTAAAGATAATTATTGCATTTTTTCTGACTAGCTTCTAATAAATTTTATCTGCTAACAAATAATATATATATTTATCTTAAGCCCTCAATGTGATAATATTACTAATTCCCTTAATAATGTCGTTCATCGAATTTTGTTACCAGTTTCTAATAGGTTTGTTCAGAAAATAATAAACGATTTTACCATAAGCTTTCTATGTAATAGTATTTGTAATTGATACCTTTAACTTCAACTTGCAAGGCAATGGTACCACCAGTGGGAACGCTATGGTCGGTCAAATAATTGGAGAAACGTGGCCTCCTGGTCGCTTCAAAATTGAAATAATCGTCGAAAAGTTTCTCGTGTTTACCAATAATTTTTCGTTCCCGTTCTGAAATCAAGGCGTAAAGTACACACTCTCAAGTGAAAGATAAATAAAATATTCAGAAATGAAATTGATCAAATTGAAATTCTGTTAAATATATCGTTCAATTTATTTAGTTTATTTTATTACCATCAAATTGAACTATGTGATGTATCTCCTCGGTTCTCAGATCGTTCATCGCTCTGCACGTGTATCGGCCACCGTCAGTAGAATTGGGAGCGGCAATTTCCAAACGATAGATGCCATCGTCTAGGTAACATTGCTTGAAGCGATCGCCTTGAAGGATACAGCCGTCCTTCAACCAGGAGATGATTGGCATCGGATTGCCGCGTACTCGGCACTCCAAGATCAACTCATTGTCAGAATGTCGATAAGTGTCTACGCAATTGTAATGATAATATAGTGAACAAATAAGAAAAGGTGTAACTACGATGTAAATTCTTTGCCAAAGTCAATGTCTTATTTTCATACTTAATTAATACACTGCGGACATTTATTATCATGTTGTTAGCAAAATAAAATATTTATGATAGCAGTTTAAAATATGGGTTCGAGATATCCAAATGCTTAATCATTTAAAGACTGAATTATGCATTCAGCTTTTTATATTCTGATCTGTTTTGTACATTATAATACATATATGCATTTCTGCGCATTCAATTTATAATTGCAAAAAATTTTATAATTGCATAAAATCCGCAGTCATTGCAATATTTATGTAGATTTTGTGTGGCACTCGTAAACCTACAAATAAACATTCTCATTCTTTGGAATTCTTTTCAACAGAGATGCAAGACTAGAAAATGTTTCCACAGATTAAACACAAGGGAGAATATTAATACATTTGTACGAGCTTTAATTATTTATAATTTCGCAACAAATAATATTCATAAATTAAGGATCAGGCTATTACAAGTGAAGCACAGCCATCTCTGTAAAATTCAGTTGAATTCATCTCGATCCGACTTCCGGTTCCAGAGATGTCATCGTTTGAAGATAAACGAAATTCTTTCAATATTTCAATATTCCAATTTTCTAATGATCTAATAATCTAATATTCCAATATTTCTATATTCCAGTACTCTAATATTCCATATGATCTCTTATGATCTAATATTCTACTATTCTAATATGTCAATAATCCAATATTCTAATATTCTAATATTCCGTTAATCCAATATTCTAATATTCTAATACACAGTTTTGGCATTTTTTGATTGGACTGTACGTGACTTGCAATTGTATATTATCTACATGTCCTGTAATACTTTCTTTTCTCACTACGATACATACACTCAAGTATCCCTACCTAAGCTCCCGTGACACCCGGGAGTCACTTTTGCCGATGGAATAAACTTCTCTCACTTAAGACCTTTTGGACAAAATCGATTCTAAATTTGCACTCTAATCTGTATTCTAACAAAAAAATTAAAAACATCTTTTCTTCTTTCTTCGAGACTCTGACGATTAATAATTATTTTCAAATTTTCATTATTCATATATTGTATAGTAAGCCTGGTTTTTTAATATTCTAAAGGAAGTTAAGTTATTTGATCCAACATTAGAGAAGTTACACTATTTTGAAGTATGTCCGAATATTAACGAAACGCACTGTACTTATACATTAATTGAAACACAGATCTTTTCTATTTGCTTACCTTTGATAGATCTGGTGAAAGTGGGGGGTGAAAGTGTTGGTTGGAAATCGGGGTAAACTTTTAACGCGGACTCGGTGCTCGCGATTCCATGTACATTCTCGGCAACACAGGTATACAGTCCGGAATCGTCGGGGTGCGCTTCATGCAGTTCGAAATAAGCCATACCATTATCGAATCGAGTTTTATATTTGTCCGACGTAATATCAAGCTTCTCGCCGTCTTTCATCCAGTACAGCCTTGGCTCAGGATGTCCAAGGACAGTGCAGGTCAATCTCATCCTCGTCCCAACTCCTACGGTCCTGTTCGTCAGTCTCGTGCAGAACGATGGCTTCTTGCCCTTGACACGTGGTGCAACCTGTAAATGTGCCATATTTTTTTATATCCACCTAACTTTTTAATTAACATAATTAATTATATTAATATATATTATAAATATTAAATAATATAAAACTATAATAACATACGTATAAATATACCGTACCTCGTCCTTAATAGGAGGCAAATAGATGGACAGATTTGATCCACGGTCGTCGAAATCGGTTCGTGCGATTGTCTTCGTCCTGCTGTACCTCGGCGGTTTGCTAATGCTAACAGCAGTAATAGTCGAATCGCTATCCCCCGTCGAATAGTCGTCGTATTTCAGCAAACTGATCGATCTCGCTCGATAAATTCGGTCGTCCCTCTTCCTTCGTCGTCTATAATAGGATCCCGTGTCGAAATAATACCTGTCGATCGAGGTGTCCCTCAGCCTGTAGTCAAGGAAATCGTCAACCCTCTTCTTGGTCAAAGACGTTAAAGAGTCTCTCCAGCTGTAGGATCGAGACGTGCTCGATAGGCCAGAGTCAAAACCGGAATCGTATCGGTATTTATCACGCTTATCCCGAGAGAAATCCATATCGGTTGAACTGGTTTTGGTTTTACCGATTCGAAGAGCATCGTCCGCCATTTTTCTGAATAAGTGATCAGAGTCACTCTGTCGCCATCTGGTCCAGGTGTCATCTCGCAATTGTTCTTGCCTCCGTTGACGAATTCTAGATGCTTCCTCTTCATTTCGCCTTCTGAGACGTTCTTCTTCCTCTTTCATCTCTCGCGCTGCTTCTTCTCTTCTTAGTTGCCTCTCAGCATNCACTGGCTTGTTGTTGAACTATGGCAATTGACTTTTGTAATTCTTCCAACAGAGGCTGCAAGTTCAGTTTCTCTACAGGAACGTCGGTTTGTTTTAATTCTCCTGTGGTTTCTTCGGCTACAATTTTGCCTTTCTGCACAGCATTCGTCAAGGCTTTCTCTAACACGTTTAGTGGCTCGATGAGAATATTTATTTTCAATTCACTCTGTTCCTTTGGTACTTTTGACTCTTCTACTTCTTGCATTCTCTCTTCTTCAACCTGCGACAGTGACTCGCGAAGGACGTGAACGGTGCTACTAATTTTCTGAAGAGTTTCAATGTCAACCTTCGCCTGTTGTTTCTTTTCTTCTAATTTCTGTTCTACTTGTCGCTGACTAGCCACGGCTGAACACCGTTCCTCTAACTGTTCCAGCGACTTAGCAAAAGCTTCTAAGACAGATTTCTCAGTCTTCAATTCTTTTGCTTGTTCTGAAATTCCGACTACCTGTTGAACAACAGTCGCTCTTGTTTTCAATTCTTCAATCGCCTCGTTTATATTCTTGACAACTTCCAATTTAGCTGCTTCAGGATTTACAGTTAATTGTTCTTGAATATTAACAATACTCTCTTTCAATTCTTCCAAAATTGGTTGAAGGACCGTTGGTTGAGGTGTTTCTTTCTTCATCTCTTCCACAGTTTCAGTTTTCTGATCATTTACTTGTTGAACGACATTTATTAAACATTTTTCCAATTTTTCAAGAGGATGTACCAAGGGAGTCAATGTCTCTGCGCTCACATTTTCTGTCTCCAATGTTGCAACTTGTTCTTGCATCTTTGTAAGAGTTTCTCGTAGGGTGTGAACAGGTGCGACAATCGTCTCGAGAGCTAGCACGTCCAGTTTTTCAGATTCTCTTAACTCCTTTACGGTTTCCATCGGTTCCACTTTTTGCTGACTAGCAACGGCCGAGCATTCCTCCAATTGTTGCACCGATTTGGCGAATTCTTGCAACGCTGTTATTTTCTCTGCCTCCGACAACTTTTCTTCACGGCTGGGTTCGACGGTAACGACGCTTTGGATGATTGCAAGAGAGGAATTTAAGTCCTCTAAAGATTTCTCGGCAGCTTGCATTAAAGAAGCTTTCTCAATGGACTCTACTGTAGCTGTTTGCAATTTAATTTGTTCTTGTACTATAGCCACACACTTCTGAAGTTCCTCAGCTACTGGAGAGACGTCTAGTTTCGTTGGTACTGCAGGTTTCTCAGACATCTCTTCAGCTTCAACTTCAACTTTAGCTGAAACAGCTTTCTGAACGGTGGAAGTTAGAGAAGTTTCTAATTCACGGAGTGGTTCTATTAGAGTCTTCAACGCATTTTCTGATTCCTTAATTTGGGAAGAGCCGAGAGCTTCAACTTGCTGTAGCTTCCCTTCTTCTTCTATTTTACTAATCGTTTCTCTTAATACTTGAAGAGGACCAATTGCCATTTCCAAAATCTCCAATTGCGATCCTTCTAATTTTTTGGGTACCAACTGCACGCCGACTTGTTGCTGAGAAACAATCGCCAAACATTTCTCACCGATTTCTTCGACAGACTTGGCGAACGATTGTAGAATCGAGGTTTTATCAGCATCTGATAACTTAGTTGCTTGCTCAGTTTGGAGGCACATTATTTCCTGCACAGCAGCCACTGAAGATTTCAAATGTTCCAATGGTTCTTCTATCGCTTTGACCACGGAAGTATCCAATTTTTCTGACTTCTCTTTAGAAGATTCCAATAAGACTTGTTCCTGAATCACAGCGATGGACTTCTGCAATTCTTCCAATACTGGTTCAACATTTAATTTCACAGAAGATTGAACGTCTCCTAAATTTCCAGTCGATTCTTCTTTGACAGTACTGATCTGTTCAACAGCTACTGATAACGATTTCTCTAATTGTTCCAAAGGTTCCACCAAAGTATGCAAAATAGTTGCAGCTTTNCTCTTCTTTCTTTTTACGTTCTTCTTCTTGTTTCAGCTTTTCGGCCTCTTCTTTCTTCTTACGTTCCTCTTCTTGTTTAACTTTCTCGGCTTCTTCTTGCTTCTTACGTTCCTCCTCTTGTTTCAATTTTTCAGCTTCTTCCTTCTGTCTACGTTCCTCCTCTTCCTGTTTCAGTTTCTCTACCTTTTCTTTTTTCTTACGTTTCTCCTCTTGTTTTAATTTGTCAGCTTCCTCTTTCTCTTTACGTTCCTCTTCCTGTTTCAACTTCTCAGCTTCTTCTTTCTTCTTACGTTCCTCTTCTTGTTTCAGTTTTTCAGCCTCTTCCTTCTTTTTGCGTTCCTCATCTTGTTTCAGTTTTTCAGCCTCTTCTTTCTTCTTACGTTCCTCTTCCTGTTTTAATTTGTCGGCTTCTTCTTTCTTTTCAAGTTCCTCTTCCTGTTTCAACTTCTCAGCTTCTTCTTTCTTCTTACGTTCCTCTTCTTGTTTCAGTTTCTCAGCCTTTTCTTTCTTTTTACGTTTCTCCTCTTGTTTTGATTTGACAGCCTCCTCCTTCTTTTTGAGTTTCTCTTCCTTCAATTTTTCTGCCTCCTCCTGTTTCTTACGTTCGTCTTGTAATTTTAGTTCCTCAGCCTCCTCTTTTTTCTTACGTTCATCTTCTTGCTTCAATATTTCTGCTTCCTCCTGTTTCTTATGATCCTCTTGCAGTTTCAACTTCTCAGCCTCCTCTTTTGCCTTGCGTTCCTGTTCTTGCTTCAATTTTTCTGCTTCCTTTTTCTCCTTACGTTCTTGTTCCAGTTTTAATTTCTGAGCTTCCTCTTTCTTTTTATGTTCCTCTTCTAGTTTTAGTTTCTCAGCCTCCTCTTTTGCCTTGCGTTCCTGTTCTTGCTTCAATTTTTCTGCTTCCTTTTTCTCCTTACGTTCTTGTTCCAGTTTTAATTTCTGAGCTTCCTCTTTCTTTTTATGTTCCTCTTCTAGTTTTAGTTTCTCAGCCTCCTCTTTCTTCTTGCGTTCCTCTTCGTGCTTCAATTTTTGTGTATCCTCCTGTTTCTTACGTTCTTCTTCTAATTTCAATTTCTCAGCCTCCTCTTTTTTCTTACGTTCCTCTTCTAATTTTAATTTCTCAGCTTCCTCTTTCTTCTTAAGTTCCTCTTGTTTCGCTTTTTCTGCTTCCTCTTTTTTCTTACGTTCCTCTTCTTGCTTCAGTTTTTCTGCTTCCTCTTTCTTTCTACGTTCCTGTTCTTGCTTCAATTTTTCTGCTTCCTCCTGCTTCTTACGTTTCTCTTCTAGTTGTAGTTTCTCTGCCTCCTCTTTTTTCTTACGGTCCTCTTCTTGCATCGATTTTTCTGCTTCCTCCTTCTCTTTACGTTCCTCCTCTTGTTTTAATTTCTCAGCCTCTTCTTTTTGCTTACGCTCCTCTTCTTGCTTCAATTTTTCTGCTTCCTCCTGTTTCTTGCGTTCCTCCACTTGTTTTAATTTCTCAGCCTCTTCGTTCTTCTTGCGTTCCTCCTCTTGCTTCAACTTTTCTGCTTCCTCCTGTTTCTTGCGTTCCTCCACTTGTTTTAATTTCTCAGCTTCTTCGTTCTTCTTACGTTCCTTTTCTTGTTTCAATTTCTCAGCTTCTTCCTGTTTCTTACGGTCCTCTTCTTGTTGTTTTAGTTTTTCAGCTTCCTCTTTCTTTTTACGTTCTTCCTCCTGTTGTTTTAGTTTTTCTGCTTCTTCCTTCTTTTTACGTTCTTCCTCCTCCTGTCTCGATTTTTCTGCTTCCTCTTTCTTCTTACGTTCTTCTTCCTCCTTTTTCAATCTCTCAGCTTCCTCTTTCTGTTTACGTTCCTCTTCTAATTTTAAGTTCTCAGTCTCCTCTTGCTTCTTACGCTCCTCTTCCTGCTGTTTAAATTTTTCCTCTTCTTGTTTCTTTCTCTCCTCTTCTTGCTTCTTCCTTTCAGCCTCTTCTTTCGTCTTAATTTCCTCCTCTTCCGCTTCTTTCTTCTTCTTGGATACTTTCTTCTTCTTCTGTTTTTCATCAGTTTCCCAGACTACTTGCAAATTCAACAATTTATCACGCAGCACATTGATGTCGTTCATCAAGTTCGCTACAGGTGTTTCCAGCTCAACAAGCCCTTCGCCTTTCAAGCTGTCTTTCCACAATGTTTCCACTTTCTCAGTAGTCGCTTCCAATTCATGCAAGCTTGGTGTCAAAGGTCTCAAAATGCCAATTACATCTGCAGTCTCCAAATGCAACGGTTCAGCCACGGGTTTGTCAGCTGACTGCTGTCGTATAATATCAATAGCTTTCTTCAGTTTCTTCAAGCAACCCATCGACGATTCGTCGATATCAATTTTCTGTGACAGATCCTGAATTTCCNGGATACTTTCTTCTTCTTCTGTTTTTCATCAGTTTCCCAGACTACTTGCATATTCAATAATTTATCACGGAGCACATTGATATCGTTCATCAAGTTCGCTACTGGTGTTTCCAGCTCAACAAGCCCTTCGCCTTTCAAGCTGTCTTTCCACAATGTTTCCACTTTCTCAGTAGTCGCTTCCAATTCATGCAAGCTTGGTGTCAAAGGTCTCAAAATGCCAATTACATCTGCAGTCTCCAAATGCAACGGTTCAGCCACGGGTTTGTCAGCTGACTGCTGTCGTACAATATCAATAGCTTTCTTCAGTTTCTTCAAGCAACCCATCGACGATTCGTCGATATCAATTTTCTGTGACAGATCCTGAATTTCCTTTTTCACTTCCTCAAGGGATTTGGACAGTGTCTTCAGAGCCTCGTTCTCTATTTGAATCTCGATACCCAATAATCCTTTGTAACTTTCTATTTTGTTATCAATGGAGTCGATAGAATCGTTTATTTCCTTGATGGAATTAACCAATTTTGTCGACACTCTTACAGTTTCTTCCACAGAGACGGTCGTTTCCTTCTTCTCTCTTGGCTTCTGGCGTTCAGTGACAGAGATAGTCTCTACAGCAGACTGCAATTCCTTCAACGGTTTCTCTAGGTTTTCAAGGTAAACATTTGGAGATTCCTCCACTGTCATTATCTTCTCCTTTAAGTGCATCAAAGGTTCAGTCAGTGTTTTAATTATTGCTTCCTTTGCGCTTGAAAACTTCTGTTCAGCAGCTTGTTCTTCAATAAGTGATATACCTTTTTCCAGGTTAGACAACGAATCCACGATTGCGTCGACGCTGGCTTCTTCTTCATCTATAGTCATCTCGGTCTTACCCTTGAGTATTAGGAAGCTCTGGTGAACTTCGGTCAAAGGTTGCACCAAAGTTTTCACAGCCTTGACTTCCATTCCAGCTTCCTCGCTTTCCTTTATTTCAATGATCATTGATTTTATCATTTCCACTGGTTGCACTAACTTTTCAACCACCGACCAATCCGGAGTCTCGATCCTCGATTGTTCTTCAGCAACTCCTGACTCCACCACGACGCACTCTTTAATTTCTGCTATAGATTTTTCTATCTCTTGCAAAGGAACTGCCAGACACTCTGTGATCCAATTTGTCGATTCCTCATGCAGTGATTCTACTTCCGGTGACATCACTCGTTCTTCAAGTACTGAAATGCTTCTCTGAAGAGTCATTAGGGGCTCAGCCAAGGCTGTCAACAAAGTCATTTCGTCAGCTTGTCGATCCTCTGCTGATTCGATTAACATACGATCTTCGATTAACGCAATCGAATTGCAAAGTTCTTCAAGGGGCTGGATCAACGGATTGAGAGTAGCTTCCTCTCTCTCATCGTCAGTAAACGATCTCTCTTTAGCAGATTCGATGGCAGTTTGCTCGTGGATCACGGACACAGCCGCGTTCTTCAATTCTAACAGAGGCTGGGCCATAGTTCGCAACAGAGAAAGGTCCTCTTTTTCTGATAACGAGAGAGTCATTTCGTTCGCGTCCATAGACTTCCTTTCTTCAACAACGATTGCCAAGCATTCTTTCAACTCGTTCAGAGGCTTAGCCAAGCCTTTTAACGCGTGAGCCTCCTCTTCGGAGATCGATAATGCCATTTCCGAAGGCGACTCGATGCTTCCTTGGTCCACTATCATCGGTCCTGTCACCTGAACGTGTGACTCTTCCAAAATATCAGCCCAGGTCTTCAACGACGACGCATCCTCTGATATGGTATCAGCTCCTGGTTCCATAACCATTTGCTGATGATCGATGGTCGCCATTCGCTCCACCAAATCGTGTAAAGATTTGGCGAACGTTTCGAATGCAGTGACGCTGTCAGTTTTCGATAATTCGTTTGCGAATTCCGGTGCTGGTTCAGTGACTTGTTGCATGGCAGCAACTGAAGTCTTCAAGTCAGTCAAGGTCTGAGCCATCGTCTTCAACTGAGAAGCATCTTCCGCTTCAGACATACTTTGTACGCCTTCTTCAAGGATCATTTGTTCTTGAATTGCAGCGATCGATTTCTGGAACTCTTCAAGGATAGGTTTCAGGCTAATCTTCTCAAATGACACTTCGTCGGTTTCTATAGCTTCTGTAACGTGTTCAGTTACATGTTCTCCTTGAATAGCAGCGACGAATGACTGTTCTAACTGTTGCAAGGGAGACATGAGCTCGCTTAGTTTCGCTACAGGTTTCTTCGTCTCTGGTGTTTCAAGTATTCCCGTCTCTTGAAGCTTGATCTCTTCAATAATGCAGATGGACTCTTGCAAAATTTTAGTTGGTACAAGAATGCTTTCTGAAATTTCAGCTTTCATTGGTTTTTCTAATTGAACTGTACCTATAATTGCTGCAATTACTTTAGGTCTTGAAATAACTGCTGAGCATTGTTTCTTCAACTCTTCCATCGCTTTTCCGAAAGCTTCCAACGCACTCGTGTTCTCAACCTCTAGAATTTGTTGTCCAGGTTCTTTTATGGTTGTCAGTTGCTGAACGACAGCAACAGATGTTCTCAAATTGCTTACAGATCGTTCTAAGTTCTTCATTACAGCGATGTCCTGGGTGTCTCCAGATTGAGACACCGTCTCTTTGGCAAGAACCAGTTGTTGCTGAATCTCTGCAACGTTTTTATTGAGTTCTTCAAGTGTGGTCTTCACAGGCAATTCTTGCAAAATTGGAATTGCTTCAGAAATCTCTTCAGTGGTTTCGTATTTCGCTGCCTCTCCCTTCATTGCTGATACGAAGGATTCTTCAAGTTTTTGAAGGGGTTGCACTATGTTTAAAAGGACCACAGCTTCTTCTTCCTTTTTATTTCCCACCGACTCGGTTTCTTTATCCATAGTTAATATTGTATTCTGTAATTCACTGATCGGCTTAATTACACTCTTCACAAAGTCTTCGGCTTTCTTCTTGGTTAAAACCTCTTTCGTGGCTTTCTTCACTTCCTGTTGCCTCACAACAGCCAACAGCTTCTCTCCAGCTTCTTCTACTGTTTTCGCAAAAGCTTCCAAGCGAGACTTTTCCTCACCAACTTGTACTTCTTCTGGTTTAACACTTGCTATTTCTTGAACAGCTGCCACTGATAGTTTCATCTCTTCCAATGATTTCTCAGCTGCCTTCATTATATTGATTTCGGCATCCTCTTTCAATACCGAAACAGTTTCACTGGCTTGTTGTTGAACTATGGCAATTGACTTTTGTAATTCTTCCAACAGAGGCTGCAAGTTCAGTTTCTCTACAGGAACGTCGGTTTGTTTTAATTCTCCTGTGGTTTCTTCGGCTACAATTTTGCCTTTCTGCACAGCATTCGTCAAGGCTTTCTCTAACACGTTTAGTGGCTCGATGAGAATATTTATTTTCAATTCACTCTGTTCCTTTGGTACTTTTGACTCTTCTACTTCTTGCATTCTCTCTTCTTCAACCTGCGACAGTGACTCGCGAAGGACGTGAACGGTGCTACTAATTTTCTGAAGAGTTTCAATGTCAACCTTCGCCTGTTGTTTCTTTTCTTCTAATTTCTGTTCTACTTGTCGCTGACTAGCCACGGCTGAACACCGTTCCTCTAACTGTTCCAGCGACTTAGCAAAAGCTTCTAAGACAGATTTCTCAGTCTTCAATTCTTTTGCTTGTTCTGAAATTCCGACTACCTGTTGAACAACAGTCGCTCTTGTTTTCAATTCTTCAATCGCCTCGTTTATATTCTTGACAACTTCCAATTTAGCTGCTTCAGGATTTACAGTTAATTGTTCTTGAATATTAACAATACTCTCTTTCAATTCTTCCAAAATTGGTTGAAGGACCGTTGGTTGAGGTGTTTCTTTCTTCATCTCTTCCACAGTTTCAGTTTTCTGATCATTTACTTGTTGAACGACATTTATTAAACATTTTTCCAATTTTTCAAGAGGATGTACCAAGGGAGTCAATGTCTCTGCGCTCACATTTTCTGTCTCCAATGTTGCAACTTGTTCTTGCATCTTTGTAAGAGTTTCTCGTAGGGTGTGAACAGGTGCGACAATCGTCTCGAGAGCTAGCACGTCCAGTTTTTCAGATTCTCTTAACTCCTTTACGGTTTCCATCGGTTCCACTTTTTGCTGACTAGCAACGGCCGAGCATTCCTCCAATTGTTGCACCGATTTGGCGAATTCTTGCAACGCTGTTATTTTCTCTGCCTCCGACAACTTTTCTTCACGGCTGGGTTCGACGGTAACGACGCTTTGGATGATTGCAAGAGAGGAATTTAAGTCCTCTAAAGATTTCTCGGCAGCTTGCATTAAAGAAGCTTTCTCAATGGACTCTACTGTAGCTGTTTGCAATTTAATTTGTTCTTGTACTATAGCCACACACTTCTGAAGTTCCTCAGCTACTGGAGAGACGTCTAGTTTCGTTGGTACTGCAGGTTTCTCAGACATCTCTTCAGCTTCAACTTCAACTTTAGCTGAAACAGCTTTCTGAACGGTGGAAGTTAGAGAAGTTTCTAATTCACGGAGTGGTTCTATTAGAGTCTTCAACGCATTTTCTGATTCCTTAATTTGGGAAGAGCCGAGAGCTTCAACTTGCTGTAGCTTCCCTTCTTCTTCTATTTTACTAATCGTTTCTCTTAATACTTGAAGAGGACCAATTGCCATTTCCAAAATCTCCAATTGCGATCCTTCTAATTTTTTGGGTACCAACTGCACGCCGACTTGTTGCTGAGAAACAATCGCCAAACATTTCTCACCGATTTCTTCGACAGACTTGGCGAACGATTGTAGAATCGAGGTTTTATCAGCATCTGATAACTTAGTTGCTTGCTCAGTTTGGAGGCACATTATTTCCTGCACAGCAGCCACTGAAGATTTCAAATGTTCCAATGGTTCTTCTATCGCTTTGACCACGGAAGTATCCAATTTTTCTGACTTCTCTTTAGAAGATTCCAATAAGACTTGTTCCTGAATCACAGCGATGGACTTCTGCAATTCTTCCAGTACTGGTTCAACATTTAATTTCACAGAAGATTGAACGTCTCCTAAATTTCCAGTAGACTCTTCTTTGACAGTACTGATCTGTTCAACAGCTACTGATAACGATTTCTCTAATTGTTCCAAAGGTTCCACCAAAGTATGCAAAACAGTTGCAGCTTCCTTGGTTTCTGGCATCAAAACTAAAACTTCTTGAGTCTGTTGTTCGTCAACTTTAGACAGNAGCTTCAACTTCAACTTTAGCTGAAACAGCTTTCTGAACGGTGGAAGTTAGAGAAGTTTCTAATTCACGGAGTGGTTCTATTAGAGTCTTCAACGCATTTTCTGATTCCTTAATTTGGGAAGAGCCGAGAGCTTCAACTTGCTGTAGCTTCCCTTCTTCTTCTATTTTACTAATCGTTTCTCTTAATACTTGAAGAGGACCAATTGCCATTTCCAAAATCTCCAATTGCGATCCTTCTAATTTTTTGGGTACCAACTGCACGCCGACTTGTTGCTGAGAAACAATCGCCAAACATTTCTCACCGATTTCTTCGACAGACTTGGCGAACGATTGTAGAATCGAGGTTTTATCAGCATCTGATAACTTAGTTGCTTGCTCAGTTTGGAGGCACATTATTTCCTGCACAGCAGCCACTGAAGATTTCAAATGTTCCAATGGTTCTTCTATCGCTTTGACCACGGAAGTATCCAATTTTTCTGACTTCTCTTTAGAAGATTCCAATAAGACTTGTTCCTGAATCACAGCGATGGACTTCTGCAATTCTTCCAGTACTGGTTCAACATTTAATTTCACAGAAGATTGAACGTCTCCTAAATTTCCAGTAGACTCTTCTTTGACAGTACTGATCTGTTCAACAGCTACTGATAACGATTTCTCTAATTGTTCCAAAGGTTCCACCAAAGTATGCAAAACAGTTGCAGCTTCCTTGGTTTCTGGCATCAAAACTAAAACTTCTTGAGTCTGTTGTTCGTCAACTTTAGACAGAGTTTCACGCAATACTTGAAGAGGACTGGCTATGGTCTCAAGCACCTGTTGCCCGAATTCTTCAAGTTTAGCCACTTGTGGCTGCTGTAGGAGGCTGATTTCAGGTTTCTGCTTACTAGAAACTATAGATAATACTTGTCCTATTTCTTCAATGCTCTTAGCAAACGTTTTCAGAGCTTCTGTCTTCTGTTTCGTTGATAATTCTTTAGCTTCTTCAGTTTCGAGGCTTTGAATTGCTGTCACAGCAGTTTTCAAGCTCTCTAATGGACTTTCTATCAATTCAGCAACGGAGGCTTCTTTCTTCACACTGGATACATCAAGCTTCTTCTGTTGTAAAGCTGTCTGCTCTTCTATCACTGCTATGGATTTTTGTAATTCGTCCAAAATTGGAGTAAGTACTAATTTTTCCCTATGTTCCTTAATTTCCGAAATCTCTTCTACTTCCGACGTACTTTCATGAACAACTGCCTGCAACGCTTGTTCCAGCTCTTCCAGAGGACACACCAAAGGCTTCAACACTTCTACTACGTTTTTACTTGTCTCATCTAACATCTGTACTTCTTCAACTCTCTGTTCTTCAATCTGAACAGTTTCACGTAATAACTGAATTGGCTGAGTTATTACTTCTAAAATTTGTTCCAATTCCTCTTTCTGGACAACTTCACTAGGTTCTTTTATTACTTCAGGCTGACTGATTATTGCCAGGCATTTTTCTCCAAGCTCTTTGACTGACTTAACGAACGTTTCAACGGCTAATGTTTTTTCCTCGCTGGAAAGACGTTCTACTTTCTCTGCTTCACTAGCTGCGATTTTTTGTACCGTGCCAACAGCAATCTTCAAATTCTCTAAAGATTCCTTCACTTCCTTCACCATCGCTTTTTTGTCTGGTTTTTCAACTTCGCCTGATTCTAATACTAATTCTTCCTGAATCGTGGCAAGTGATGTCTTCAATTCTTCTAAGACGATGTTCAAAAGCAACGAGTGCTGAAGAGAAACGTTCTGTCTGATTTCTTCTGCGACTTCTGGAGTCTCGACAATTTGTTGCTGAGCTGAGACTTTCAAGTTGTGTTCTAATTCTTCCAAAGGATGGATGACAGAGTTCAGTATGGCAGTAGCTGTTCTCTTAGATTTCATATCCAACGTCTCAGCGTGTTCCAAGGCTTGTTGTTCAATTTGCACCACCGCTTCACGCAGATTTTCTACAGGATTGACTATCTTCTCTATCAGGCTGGTTTCTAGTTTCGTTATTTCTTCGCTAATTAACTCCTGTTGATCCATTAATTCAGTTGGTTGTAATGAAGCAACGATGGAAATATCTGGCTGGACTTGTTCCGGAGAGATCATAAGGGCTTCCACGAGTTCCTCCAACGGCTTGACAGTGCTTTCTTCGATATCCAAACTTTCTTCCCTTGACCTCATCACTTTAATCTCTTCTACTACTTTCATCTTCAACTCCGCAGTTTTACGTATCTCGTTTATCAATCCGCTGAGTATTTCGTTTATAAATTGTACGTTTGTAGAAAGGGTTAAATATTCAGAAGGAAGCTGAGTGGTTGTTTGTTGGATGGAAGATAATTCACGTTGAAGAGATAGCAGAGGCTCCAAGAGAATTTGTAACGATATCATTACGTTTTCTTTTAGTGCTGGCATTAATTCTTTCTGAGTCAATAGAAGAACTGTTCCTGTAGCCTGTTCTACGTTTAGTAAAGAGTCCCGTACACGAAGCAGTTGAGTTTCCACTTCCGGAATCGGAGAAGATGATAATATCTTTCGAATCGATGGGCTGATGGTTTTCAAGTCGTAGAGGATTTGAATTAGGGCAGTTAGTTCTCGGATTTTTCGCTTTTCCTCTTCAGATTTTGAGGACAGAGGTTCTTTTAAAGCTATGGATACGAGATTAGTTAATTCTTTGAATGGTTGTTCTATGGTAACGATCGATGAGGCTATTTTTTGTACTAAGTCTATTTTAGCTTGCTTTTCTTTCTCTTCTGCTTTCTTCTTTGCTGCTGCTAATTCTTCTAATTCTTTCTGTTTTCGAATCTCTTCAGAGTCTTCAGGTACTGCTGCTACACTTTCAATTTTTTCAGATATTTCTAGTTTTTTTTCAGGTATTTGTTCACTTTGCTTCGTCAATTCTTCTGCTATTTTAGACTCTTCTGTTTTCGCCTGTTCGTCTTTCACTTGTTTCTCTTTCTCACTTTGTTCTAATACTTTTTCTATGCTTTCAGTTTCCTTCTTTTCTGATTGATCTATTTTTTCATGTACCACTTCACTTTCCGTTTTTTTTAATGTCTCATCTACTTCTGCTGTTAAAACTTCTGCCTTTTCTGTGGTTGCTTTTATCTTTTCTGCTTCAGCTCCTTTTTCCTCTACCTTCGCTGATTCTTCAACTTTTTCAGGAAGAATTTCAGCTTTCTCTTCTTTGATAACTAGTTCCTCAGTCCTTTCTGATAATATTTGTAAATTCTCTTTTGATTTTTCTGGTCCTATCTCATCCTCAGGTTTTTCTTTCATTTTGGTTGATTCTTTAGATTTTTGGCCTTCTTCCTCTTTAATTATATCTACTGACTTTTCTGTTGTTCCTCCGTCTTTCACAAGTGTCTCTGTCGTTTGAGATGACTCTGCTTGTTCTTCAATCTGTTTTACTTCTATTTTTTCCAAAGATTCGCCCTTTAATTTTTGATCCTTTGCAGATGCTGCTTCTACACTTTCTTTTTTCGTAACTGTTTCACCTCCAGTTTTTTCCTCGTCTTTGATTTCTTTTGATTTTTCGCTTATTAATTCTCCAGTTTTTCCTGCCTCTGGTTCCTTTTCTTTTTGTACTTGCTCTTCCAACACTTCTTCTTTCTTCTCTGAAACTTCTACTTCCTCTTTCTTCTCTAAAATTTCAACTTTTTTTTGTTCCAACACCTCTTTCTCAAACACTTCTACCTTCTGAGACAGGACTTCAGCTTTCTCCTCAGCCTTTGCTATTTCTTCAACTTGATCGGCCTTGACTTCTTCTCTCTTCGTCATTTCAAACGCACCAACCTTCTCTTCTTTCATTGCTTCAGCTTCGAGCTTCCCTTCTTTCACTGCTTGAACAGTTTCACCTTTTTCTTTATTTATTTCTTCAAAGGTTCTTACTTTTTCCTCTTTCATTTCTTCAAGTGTCTCCACTTTTGAAGCCTTCAGTTTTTCCTCTGTCATAACTTCAAGACCTTCAACCTTTTCATCTTTCATCACGTTCAAAGGTTCAACTTTTTCTTCTTTAATCTTCTCAACCGATTCTACTTGCTTCAACTCAGTCTCTTTCGTCAAAGCTTGACTTTCGCTCTCTGTCATCTCTGGAAATTTCTCTTCAATTTTCAGTTTCACGTCCAAAGGTTCAACTTTCTCTTCCTTCATCTTCTCAACCGATTCTAGTTGCTTCAACTCAGTTTCTTTCGTCAAAGCTTGACTTTCGCTCTCTGTCATCTCTGGAAGTTTCTCTTCAGTTTTCACTTTCATGTCCAAAGTTTCAACTTTTTCTTCCTTCACCTTCTCAACCGATTCTACTTGCTTCAACTCAGTTTCTTTCGTCAAAGCTTGACTTTCTCCTTCTGTAATCTCTGGAAATTTCTCTTCAATTTTCAGTTTCACGTCCGAAGCTTCAACTTTTTCTTCCTTTATCTTCTCAACTGATTCTTCTTTCTTCAATTCAGCTTCTTTCGTCAAGCCTTGACTTTCGCTCTCGGTTAACTCTGGAAGTTTCTCTTCAGTTTTCACTTTCACTTCCAGAGCTTCAACTTTTTCTTCCTTAATCTTCTCAACTGACTCTACTTGCTTCAACTCAGTTTCTTTCGTCAAAGCTTGACTTTCTCCTTCTGTAATCTCTGGAAATTTCTCTTCAATTTTCAGTTTCACGTCCGAAGCTTCAACTTTTTCTTCCTTTATCTTCTCAACTGATTCTTCTTTCTTCAATTCAGCTTCTTTCGTCAAACCTTGACTTTCGCTCTCGGTTAACTCTGGAAGTTTCTCTTCAGTTTTCACTTTCACTTCCAAAGCTTCAACTTTTTCTTCCTTAATCTTCTCAACTGACTCTACTTGCTTCAACTCAGTTTCTTTCGTCAAAGCTTGTCTGTCACGCTCTGTCAGCTCTGGAAGTTTCTGTTCAGTTTTCACTTCTTCTATTCCAGTTATTTCTTTCTCAGGCGACACCATTTCGACAGACAGCACACTCTCAACTTCCTCTCTCGAGATTTCGATAATCTCATCGACTATAGTATCAACGTGAGTGATGGTAATAGGAACATCGGTCAAAATATTCTGTTCTTCAGCTTTCTGTTCTTCAACCTTTGGTTCTTCTCCCTTCACTTCCTTTACTTTTTCTTCTACAACCGCTACTTGCTGAATAGCCGTTATCGAATCCTTCACACTTTCTAACATGTCTACCACCGCAGACAAAGTTTCGACAAGCGAGGAACCTTCAGAAGCCCCTTCGCGAATTAATTGAACTCGATGAAGAGATAAAGAGGAAGCCAGTTCGGTCGTGGAGTTAGCCAAAGCTTGAAGAAGAGCCACGGACTGAACCGAGACCGAGGGTATCGTCTTTTCAACTATTTTTTCCTTCAACGTATTCAAAGCTGATTGAAGCTGATTAGTAGGATAGAGGAACCCTTCCACAACGGCTTCTTCGTCAAATGGTTGCTCGTTAGAAATTTGCATGAAGTGCGTTTGCGACAGGGTAATTTGTTTCTGCAAAGCTTCTAACGATTTTGAAATCACTTCCTGAATCGGCCTATCCACGCTCTCTTCTACAGTGACAAGCGTGTTTCTTAAATGATTAAAGGAGGATGAAAGATTGTATTGAAGACTGAATTCAACGGTGCTGCCTCTCCGCGAGTAATCCGTCTTGCCAATTTGCTTCTGAACAGAAACTGTAGCGTTCTTCAGCATGGTCAGTGCTCCTTCAAACGGTGCAGCCCCTTCTAAGTTAGAAATCTTCTCCATGATACTTGAACTTTGCTTCTGAAGACCTTCAACTGACTTCAGAATGACGCTTCGTCGTTCGTCCAACAATGCGACCTCAGGTACCAAACTTCTTCGACTACTTTGAACCACTGAAAGGCTGCTGATGAATTCTACCAGAGGCTCGACAAGGCTGCGAAGCTCGACGACGATGGCTCTTCTTTGATCCAATAACTGAACTTCTTGAGAGGTTACTGTGATGGTATCCAACAAGTAATCCAAAGGTTTCACCAAAATCCTAGCCACGTCAGTTTCTAACATGTCTTCAGCCTGAGTCTCGAGTATTTTCATTCGCTCTTGGATATTCTCCAACGGCTTTGAAATGTCACGAAGGGATCCTAACAGTTCTTGCCTAGAGTGTATGTCTTTCGCAACAATTGGGATAGTATCTTTGATATCTCTGAGAAGATTCAAAATTGGTTCGCAAGTTTTCTTCAGATTCGAGTCTCTCAGGTTTTCAATTGTATGGTTGATCACTTCTGACTCAATTGCATTCAAAGGCTGGATCAGGTGATCTAGAATGTACAATTCTTGAGTACCATATTGGTGCGACTGCTGGAGAACCTTTTGAATATCGTTTAATGGTTGGTGAAGATTTTCCAATACTGAACCAGTCTGTCCAACTATTTCTTCATAAGAATATTGCGAATCTGTATAGGTTCCTGTCGTGACTCGCATATTAGAAATCGTTTTTCGTAGTTCTTCTAACGAATTGGCTAATATAGAAATTGGAAGAATAGTCGTTCCAGTTGTAGGCTGCTCAAAGTCCTCCAAAATGCCAGTCACATCTAGATGAACGTTTTCCAGAGTTCTAGATAGAGAAACGACAAGATCCATAGCTTGTTCAATTTTCTTTTCTTCTTTAAGCTCTTCTTTTACTTTTGACGTATCTTCTATGGTTGTGACTACTTGCTCCGTCACCCTGGAACTGATATCTTCCACTGAAGTTGGTTCGATTATCGACTCTGCGAATTGAGTTTCAGGAAACACTGTGGAGCTTTCGAAAGTGCTCTCAGGGATAGTCTCCTGAGAAGTATGAGCCATGGTAGTTTCCTGAGGGATGGATTCATCCTGAATAGTTTCCTGGGATGTTCCTACTTCTTCATGTGTCATTGATTTCACCATTTGCTTCAGTTCTCTTCTGTACAACGCTTCTTTAATGGAAATAGGTATTTGGTTTCCTATTTCTTCGACGATGTCCACTATTGGTCTGAGCGATTCCTCTCCGGCGTGATCCCTGAGGACGTCCATAACGGTTTGCAGAAGCTGCTTCATGGGTCTGCTCAATCCTTCCAAAGTAGTCAAGTCCACTGGCTCGTGATACATGGATATCGCGTTTCTGAGTCTCATTAATGGTTCTTTTAGTTCAATTAAAGCTTCGATTAAATTTTCATCGCTTGGAGGCTCAGAATATGAAGTTTCAATAGCGATTTTGTTCACGTCTCTCTTCAATTCGTCCACGGTTGAACTCAGAGCGGATTCCTCTTCGTCTTTGTTGCTTTCTTCGGATGTAGTGGACAGCCAACGTTTCATGGGATCTAAAGAACGACTGATTCTGTCAGCTAAAATAAACGTAGGAGCCTTTTCTTGTTTCGGTTCTTCCTTTGGTATTAGCTTCTCTGCTTCCCTCTGAGCTCTCTTCTTCGATGCTTCCTTCGCGATCAACGGCGTGTCCTTTTCTATCTCTTCGAGAAGTTCTAAAACTGGAAGGATCATATCAGTCTTCGCGTTACTGTCGACAATATTCTGCACAACACTCTTCATCTTTTCTATCGGTTTCAGAAGATCCTTCAACAATTGTTCTTCCTCAGGTTCGTGTTCTTGTGTCAACAGGGACCTCTGCAAACTTAACAAACTTTCCTTCAGTAAGTAAATCTGTTCTATGACCTGATCATCGATTGGATTTTTCAAGTTCGCGATCGCCACTGCCGAAGAACCGATACTTTGCCGTAAATCCTCGACGCAGATAGTCAGACTCGACATGTAAGCACCAGAACTTCTTTCATGTCTTTCTAAAGCTGATGACAGTGCAAAGTGAACGTTGCTCAGATTTTGATCCACGTTCAAACCTTGCAAATAATGTTTCGTCGCTTCTTCAGCTTCGATTAATTTAGCTACAGTCTTAGGCAGTTGTGTCTCGATTTCCTCCAACACTTTCGAAACGTCTTTTATAACCGTGATCATCTCTTCCGATTGGCAGTGAGTCAAAACCTTCGACACGACTGTCTTCAGCTTTTCCACAGGAACTCCGATCTTACGTATCACCGGAAGCTCAGGAATCGCTCTGTTCTCCGAAACGAGAAGTGACTGCAAATCCATAAGAGGTTCTTTTAACTCTGTTAGACTGATCAGTGTCTCTTCTTCTTTCAACGTCATCGCCGTGTGTGCAGAATCAGACACGTACTGTCTCAGTTCTACTAAGCAACTAGCTACTTCTGAAGAGGCTAATATTTTCTGAGGACTTGCTGCCCCGTTTGTAACCGAATCCACGTCTTCTATACTTTGCAGAGCTATACTTAACGCTGATTGGACGTCTATCAAAGGATCCAAGACTCTCTCAGGTAAAGTCTGAGGCTCTTCGCCTGACCTTGAGGATATCGTCTCTTCCTGCTCTTGCACGTGAACGATTCTCTCGATGTTAGATATCGTCTCTAAGACTGATTGCAACGAACTCTCTTCTAAATTAGTTATAGTCGATTTCAATTGAACTATCGCTGGTTGCAGAAGTTTGAATATCGTTTCAGAACTCTCAGCGATGGCGATCGAGTTGAGAGCGTATTGCAAAGAGCTCAAAGGTCCTTCCAGGCTTACCAATGATTCTACACCGATCTCTCGCTTCTGAGGAGACTTCACTCTTCGATAAATCTCGTCGACTCGATCGAAGATCGACGACAAACGAGGATCCAGAGATCCAGCAACGTTTTCATATGATTTCAACGCTTCTTGAAGAGTCAGTCGTACTTCTTTCAAGACATCCTGCTTCGTTCCTTCAGTTACAGGTTTTTCTTCTTCTACTGTCTTCCTGTTTTTCGTTCTTCGAATCTCGTCGATGGTTTTTCCTACAGAATCCTGAAGAGACTCGATCATCTTAGTTCTGTGCTCAGACAAGATCCCTTTCGATTCGTAAGTCTCTAACGCTGACTTCAGCGTGTCCAATTTTGCCTTCAACTCTCGCGTTGGCAACATAAGCTCGTCTATTATTTTGTTAGTATCTTCGATCTTAATTTCTGAGGAAAACCGGCTCAGAGATCGGGCCATGTCTTCCAACGACTTTGACAAAGACTCTACCACTACTGTGTCTACAGTCTCTATCGTTCCCTTGGCTGGGTCCACGGAAACGTCGTTCAGGAAGAAGTCTAGAGTGCTGAGAATGTTCTCCAAACTCGCTACTAGTCTCTCATTTCTTTTATCGACCGACAGAACGTTTCTAATACACTCGTCCAGCTTGAAAACTGCAGATGTCATTCGAATGAGAACGATCGGTCGCTCTCCCCTAGCCCTGCCAGTCAATTCGTGTTCGATCTTCGTGATTCCCATCAGAATTTCGTCGACCGGGTCTGTGAGGCTCTCTAAAATTGCGATTAAATCCGTTTTGCGGTTCTTCACGTTCTCTTGACGTTCTATCAACTCCATTCCACGTAGAAGTTCTTCAGTTGGTCCTCCAATCGCTTCCAACAAGGAGATACGTACTGTCTGGTTCAATGATCTGTCGCCAGCATTTTTCAGAGCTTTAGATTCGATAGATGACACCTCCTCGCATAAACTTTGAATAGGTTTAATAATATTCTCCGTTACAATCGTCCTGCATTCATCTTCACTTCCAGTATTCAATTTATTTTCCAGATTATCAATTTTGACAAGAGTGTCGCGAACAACAAGCACAGGTTCTTTCAATCTCTTCATGTTGTCCATCAATCTTTCCTTGTTACTTTTAGATAACGATTTCTCAGACTCGCTGCTCTGTTTCTTCTCAACTTCCACGTACGGTTCCTCAGTCTTGCTTATAGACTCGATGCGTTGAACCAGTTCAGGTTTGACACTGCCTTCTCTGCGCTTGCCATCAATTTCGCTGCCTAACGACGATTCCTCGGAGCTGCCTTTATCTCGTTTGTGCTTCTTCCTACGATGTCGCTTCTTCTTCGGCGCTCCGGTGACGGAATCGAACGAGGAATCGCCGCCGATTCCGTCGTCTATGCTGGAACCAGCTGTCTTGTCGACGCTTAAGCTGCGTTTTCTCTCGCGTCCACTTTCATCTAATCTCATTTGGTTCTCGGAAATCGATAGTCTTGCTGAAGACAGCGCATCGGCGAAAGTGTCGCTGTCATCTTGTTTCAAAGAGGACACTGGGGAAATCGGGGAAACAGGTGAGAACGGTTCTTCTCTTTGAGCACTGTGAAAACTCTCAGACTCGAGTTTCAAACTCTTCTCGCTTTTCTCGCTCTTCGAAGAGGAACTTGATTTCTTCCGAGGAGGCCGAGTCGGCGGTTTGTCGTCATCCTCCAAGCTGTACATAGCAGATCTTTTTAACGAACTGCGAGAATCTTCTTCTGGGGAAGAGAGGACGCGTGTTATGTCGTCTAGGATGGAGACGTCTTCGAAATCGGCTTCTGTGCGGAGATCGTCGCCGTCCTCGGCGCTGACGAAGTAGTCGGGAGATACGTCGATCACTACGGCTTCCATTAACAGGTTGCCGGAGTTTGACGATTCCTTTACGAATCGCATTGGAGGCAACTCGATCACGTTGTGCTCTATAAAAGGTAGCGAGAGAACTCTTAAAGCTTGTTAAACGTTTGTTCTTGTTTCTCGTTTTTAATGGCGGTTTGTAAATAAAACTCTTACTTAAATACTTAAAATTAATGCTATAGTACATCATACATGTATTATATTATATTATATTACACATACATATACATGTATTATATTATATAATAAATAATATATATATAACGAATATACTGGTGAAGTATGATACCTTAATCCAGGGACACCCTGTGTACTTCTTAAGATTATTTTCAAGTTGCATTTGTTAACAATTAATTTGTGAATAGAAATGTGTCGATACTCACCTGTTACGTGTTCAGACAGCTGATCGGCGTACATCTCAACAATCTGCAGAGCCTCCTCCTCGGTCAGATCCGGCGTTTCGTACAAGCTAACGGAGACCTCCTTGCCGTCGAAGCTAAAGGACACCTCCCCTCGATCATCCAACGTGACGGAATGGTCGGTCTGCGGAGTGTCGTATAATTGCGAGGTTCTCTCTTCATGAATCGTCGAGAGGGACAAATTTCTCGCGAGCTCGTGCCCGTTCGGTGACAGAGGCTCCTTTATCTCTTTACGAGGTAATTTATCTGGACAGTATTTTTCAAACAATTGTAACAAATACTTAAAAGGATTTAATTCTTAATTAATAATGTGGATGAAATGATCACTCTTGATTTTATTCAATGGAATCGAAAAAAATTTATTGATCACAAAATGTTACATGCTTTGACAGATTATGCGTTTTACAAGTATATGTTTATGATTAGAGTTAGGTGCATGTTTAAAGTACCTTCGAATCCGAGGAGCGAGGCGGAACTGCTAACGGTTCCCATGCAGTTGGTCGCCTCGCAGGTGTATGTTCCTAAGCAACAGGTGCCGTCCTGACCGGAAATGATCCTGTGGATGTCTCCCGGCTTTAGTTCGACGCCGTCCTTGTACCACTTGAGAACCGGCTGAGGTACACCGATCACTTTGCACTCCAGGTTGACCGCCCCCTCCTCTGACAATATAGCCCGCAGGCTCTCGAGGAATTTCGGCTTCTTGTAGTGCTTGGGAATGATTAGTTTCAGAAAACAAGAGGTGACGCTCTGGCCGTGATCATTCGAAGCCACGCACTTCCATTCACCCTACAATAGGAAAATTATCATTCACCCTCTTTATCTGTCTATGCTGATTTCNCTCGCGTTGGCAACATAAGCTCGTCTATTATTTTGTTAGTATCTTCGATCTTAATTTCTGAGGAAAACCGGCTCAGAGATCGGGCCATGTCTTCCAACGACTTTGACAAAGACTCTACCACTACTGTGTCTACAGTCTCTATCGTTCCCTTGGCTGGGTCCACGGAAACGTCGTTCAGGAAGAAGTCTAGAGTGCTGAGAATGTTCTCCAAACTCGCTACTAGTCTCTCATTTCTTTTATCGACCGACAGAACGTTTCTAATACACTCGTCCAGCTTGAAAACTGCAGATGTCATTCGAATGAGAACGATCGGTCGCTCTCCCCTAGCCCTGCCAGTCAATTCGTGTTCGATCTTCGTGATTCCCATCAGAATTTCGTCGACCGGGTCTGTGAGGCTCTCTAAAATTGCGATTAAATCCGTTTTGCGGTTCTTCACGTTCTCTTGACGTTCTATCAACTCCATTCCACGTAGAAGTTCTTCAGTTGGTCCTCCAATCGCTTCCAACAAGGAGATACGTACTGTCTGGTTCAATGATCTGTCGCCAGCATTTTTCAGAGCTTTCGATTCGATAGATGACACCTCCTCGCATAAACTTTGAATAGGTTTAATAATATTCTCCGTTACAATCGTCCTGCATTCATCTTCACTTCCAGTATTCAATTTATTTTCCAGATTATCAATTTTGACAAGAGTGTCGCGAACAACAAGCACAGGTTCTTTCAATCTCTTCATGTTGTCCATCAATCTTTCCTTGTTACTTTTAGATAACGATTTCTCAGACTCGCTGCTCTGTTTCTTCTCAACTTCCACGTACGGTTCCTCAGTCTTGCTTATAGACTCGATGCGTTGAACCAGTTCAGGTTTGACACTGCCTTCTCTGCGCTTGCCATCAATTTCGCTGCCTAACGACGATTCCTCGGAGCTGCCTTTATCTCGTTTGTGCTTCTTCCTACGATGTCGCTTCTTCTTCGGCGCTCCGGTGACGGAATCGAACGAGGAATCGCCGCCGATTCCGTCGTCTATGCTGGAACCAGCTGTCTTGTCGACGCTTAAGCTGCGTTTTCTCTCGCGTCCACTTTCATCTAATCTCATTTGGTTCTCGGAAATCGATAGTCTTGCTGAAGACAGCGCATCGGCGAAAGTGTCGCTGTCATCTTGTTTCAAAGAGGACACTGGGGAAATCGGGGAAACAGGTGAGAACGGTTCTTCTCTTTGAGCACTGTGAAAACTCTCAGACTCGAGTTTCAAACTCTTCTCGCTTTTCTCGCTCTTCGAAGAGGAACTTGATTTCTTCCGAGGAGGCCGAGTCGGCGGTTTGTCGTCATCCTCCAAGCTGTACATAGCAGATCTTTTTAACGAACTGCGAGAATCTTCTTCTGGGGAAGAGAGGACGCGTGTTATGTCGTCTAGGATGGAGACGTCTTCGAAATCGGCTTCTGTGCGGAGATCGTCGCCGTCCTCGGCGCTGACGAAGTAGTCGGGAGATACGTCGATCACTACGGCTTCCATTAACAGGTTGCCGGAGTTTGACGATTCCTTTACGAATCGCATTGGAGGCAACTCGATCACGTTGTGCTCTATAAAAGGTAGCGAGAGAACTCTTAAAGCTTGTTAAACGTTTGTTCTTGTTTCTCGTTTTTAATGGCGGTTTGTAAATAAAACTCTTACTTAAATACTTAAAATTAATGCTATAGTACATCATACATGTATTATATTATATTATATTACACATACATATACATGTATTATATTATATAATAAATAATATATATATAACGAATATACTGGTGAAGTATGATACCTTAATCCAGGGACACCCTGTGTACTTCTTAAGATTATTTTCAAGTTGCATTTGTTAACAATTAATTTGTGAATAGAAATGTGTCGATACTCACCTGTTACGTGTTCAGACAGCTGATCGGCGTACATCTCAACAATCTGCAGAGCCTCCTCCTCGGTCAGATCCGGCGTTTCGTACAAGCTAACGGAGACCTCCTTGCCGTCGAAGCTAAAGGACACCTCCCCTCGATCATCCAACGTGACGGAATGGTCGGTCTGCGGAGTGTCGTATAATTGCGAGGTTCTCTCTTCATGAATCGTCGAGAGGGACAAATTTCTCGCGAGCTCGTGCCCGTTCGGTGACAGAGGCTCCTTTATCTCTTTACGAGGTAATTTATCTGGACAGTATTTTTCAAACAATTGTAACAAATACTTAAAAGGATTTAATTCTTAATTAATAATGTGGATGAAATGATCACTCTTGATTTTATTCAATGGAATCGAAAAAAATTTATTGATCACAAAATGTTACATGCTTTGACAGATTATGCGTTTTACAAGTATATGTTTATGATTAGAGTTAGGTGCATGTTTAAAGTACCTTCGAATCCGAGGAGCGAGGCGGAACTGCTAACGGTTCCCATGCAGTTGGTCGCCTCGCAGGTGTATGTTCCTAAGCAACAGGTGCCGTCCTGACCGGAAATGATCCTGTGGATGTCTCCCGGCTTTAGTTCGACGCCGTCCTTGTACCACTTGAGAACCGGCTGAGGTACACCGATCACTTTGCACTCCAGGTTGACCGCCCCCTCCTCTGACAATATAGCCCGCAGGCTCTCGAGGAATTTCGGCTTCTTGTAGTGCTTGGGAATGATTAGTTTCAGAAAACAAGAGGTGACGCTCTGGCCGTGATCATTCGAAGCCACGCACTTCCATTCACCCTACAATAGGAAAATTATCATTCACCCTCTTTATCTGTCTATGCTGATTTCGTGAGAGAATAACCTGCGCAAACACCAGTTTTCGACCATTGTGTGCATCTTTCTCTTTTTGTCTAATGCTGTCAATTTCGTCGCCACAACTCGGATTTACGTATTCAGTTACCCCCACTACCACTAGCTGATGCAAATTCAGATTATTCTCTCGTGAACTCAGCTATAAATTGGACTTCAAGTAGTTTTAATTTATAATTTATTAATTTATCATTTTATTAAAATATATATCGTTATTTTGACGAATTTTATTTACCTGATCGACAAATTCGAGTTTTCGTACGTCGAGGTGGCACATGCCAAGATTTTCCTTGGCAGTCTGATATTTTTCGCCCTCCTCCACTGGCATGTCGTCCCTGTACCAAGCCAAGCTCGGCTCAGGAGATATACTGACTGCAGTTCGTTCAAATAAATTGTACATCAATTTTTCTTAATTAATGTTATTTAATTTTTTTTTATTAGGAAGTCTGACCTTGCACAGTGAATCGAAAGTCTTCGTTTATCCTCGCCTCGCAACTCCTCAGTCCTTTGACGAACATAGGGGGTTGATTTGTACTGAGGAGCTGCATGCGTTCTTCTTCGTTTAGTTGATTCTGTATATCTTCGATCGTTAGTTCGGCGGTGCTCTTCGCTTCTCCCATACAGTTTCGCGCGATACAACAATAGGAACCTAATTGTGAAGAAAAAATAGAAATTAATAGTTAGAAAATAGGAAATAATAATATTGTAGATTAGATAGATGGGAAGTCACATGGTGACAGAAACAAAATTAATACGTAGTAGCAGAAGATTATTTTTTTTACACAATACAATATTGAGAAAAGAAAAATAAGTACAATACTTAGAAAGAGTCGTCCATTATGTCTTATATTTTAATTTATTTATAGGAGATTTAGAAGAAATTATAAAAAGAGAGGATATAAGCAGGAAGAATAGTGATAGGAAAATACAAATTTTGGACATTGATTTATACAATATTAGCAGACAACTGATAGTTGAGCGACATGAAGAGGTGAAGGAAATATTGGAAAGACAGAGAAGATATTTCAAGAAAAAGGAATTAACTCCAAGTACAAACAGATCTAAAATAGTGGTCTTTAAAACAAAGGAGAGGGAAAAGACGAAAAAGATAAAGAAATGAGGGTGGGGGGAAGAAAATAGAGGAAGTTATAGAATTTAAATACTTGGAATGCATATTTTAGAAGAATTGTGATCAAGGATATATTACAGAAATAGATGATAGCAATAAAACTAACATAGAACAGAAAGTAAATTAAGAAGAGAAGAAGAAGGAGCACTAGAAGACACATCATAATAGAAGAAAGCTGCTAAGTGAACACATGCTAATCATATACATAGTAGTATATAATAAATGCATATAAGGCATATAAGTATATTATAAATGCAAATGTATTAACACTAATTGTACTACCTTTTTCAAGGCAGAAACGCATGAAATAAACGACTATTATTACTAAAGTAATAAAATTGTATAATACCCAAGGAGTTGGTCCCAGTTAATTGATAAACGTCTCCCGGTTTTAGTTCCTGGCCGTCTTTGAACCACCTCAGCAAAGGCGTAGGGAATCCTACGACCTTGCACTCGAAGGACACCAAACCTTCCTCCGTTAGGACAGCTTTCAAGCTTTCCATGAACCTAGGTTTCCTGTAGTTCTTTGGGACTTCCAAATAAAAATATCAATTAATATAACTTATTGATGGATGTAATATTAAAATTAAAATGTAAATGTAAACTGGGGAAATTAGAAAGGAGGAATTTCTTACTGGACATTGCAACGTAGCATGTAGTGAACTGCTTCATGTCTTCGGCGCTAGTAGCGACGCATTTCCATTCACCTTCGTCCATGGCTTCTACAGGGTTCACCTCTATGAAGTATCCACCGAGACCATCTTCCATCACGTGGTACTTCTCGCTGGGCTCGATACGTCCTTCCTTGTTGTACCACGTTATCGCTTTCGGCCATGGTGGTACTTGGACTGAAATTCAGAAAAAAAAAGAAAAAACAATTGACAGAAATTAGTAAAATAATAAACTCTGCTAAATATTATAGAATATAGATTAAGAGTGATGTGAATGTCCCATGCGAATTTTCATTTACGCCGTAATTTCTACTAACTGGCGTACTTTTCTATAATTTTATATACTATCTTAAAATAATAAGTTGATGTACCTTTACAGGAAAGCCGGAGAGTGTCCCCGATCCTGCAGCATTCATCTTGCAGGATCTTCGCGAAAATAGGAAGTGGACCAGATGGCATCATCGAATCCGCTGGTTTCAGGGAACCCTCCCTACTGCCTTTGCCGACTACATGTACCTAAACCATACAATTTCATTATACGTTTTCAAAAATTAAGGATCTAAACATTTAAGAATTATGTTTCCAAGGACCGATACAATATAATCAATAGGCTAGTAATTTTTATGTGATAATTGGTATTTACAATAATTTAAAGAAATTCATTATAGCATAACATAATAAGGTAATAAAAAAATATTCCGAAAAAATAGATGTTTATAAGCACTTCGTTTCTTTGATTTTATTTATAAAAATGTGCATAAGCATCCGCTGTCTTTGTAATTATGAATGTATAACAGTAATTACTTTCGAAGAGGAATAAGCGATTCCCATGCAGTTGACTGCCTCGCAGGTATAAATGCCAAGGGAGGTTGGATCGTCGGGGTTGGCAGTTAAAGCGAACACGTCGCCAGCCTTGATTTCCTTGTCGTCTTTGAACCATCTCAGCACTGGGGNATAAGGTAATAAAAAAATATTCCGAAAAAATAGATGTTTATAAGCACTTCCTTTCTTTGATTTTATTTATAAAAATGTGCATAAGCATCCGCTGTCTTTGTAATTATGAATGTATAACAGTAATTACTTTCGAAGAGGAATAAGCGATTCCCATGCAGTTGACTGCCTCGCAGGTATAAATGCCAAGGGAGGTTGGATCGTCGGGGTTGGCAGTTAAAGCGAACACGTCGCCAGCCTTGATTTCCTTGTCGTCTTTGAACCATCTCAGCACTGGGGTGGGCACGCCGACCACTTTGCACTCCAAAGACACCGTACCTGTCTCTGTGAGAAGAGCCCGTAGCTCTTCAACGAACTCCGGCCTTTTATATGCCTTAGGAACTGTATTCAATAATTTATTAACATTATAAAGAAATCAGCTTTGTTATATTATTTCTTAATTTACTTCAAATATATGTTATTTCAAATTAAATCATGGGAAATAAATAATAAATATTATATGCAAGTCTTTTATTAAAAATGTCTCACTTTTTAATAAATTATATACTTTATATGTATAATAAATAAAAATAAATATATAAAAAATGTATATAAAAATTTTTGTTTCAATGAATTGAGTATCAGAATACTGAATATTTTGTTAATAACTTTTAATAAATTAACCGGTTTGTTAGTAAATTAAACGTTTGAATTCGTTGTTTTTTTCGAATTTCAGTTGTCCACGTTCGGCTTTAATCTATTTTTGACTATAATAGATTGCCGCAGTCCAGCGCAACGAATTTTACGATTAGTATTCTAGACCTAAAATAATGGAAAATGGCACATTTACCGATTACGGTGAGACGGGACGTGCAAGAGGATCTGCCTCCCCGATTCTCCGCCATGCAGGTCCAGTCTCCTTCGTCGTCCACCGTGACGGGTGCCACGTCGACGCAATAAAAATTCCCCTCGTGGACGAACGAGAATCTCGAGCCCGCGTGCACCAACTCCGCATTTCTATGCCAAGTAACCTGGAATTTGACAATGAACATTCAAGATGAGCAAATACCTGTCAAAGTCACCAGCACGTACATGTGTGTATAACAATTCATTCTTATTTGTGTAACTGAAATCGTATCCCCTTCAAATATTATTAGTTATTTCAATTTATCGATTAAGTAATTTTATATGTTTTTCACTTATTTAGAATTCCTCACAGTTGTAATATTATATCTACAAATATTTATGTAAATATTTATTAAAGTGATTTTATTTTCATAAACATTGTCAAAGTACGTGTATTGTACATTGATGTTACATGTTCGTTCTTATTTGTGTAACTGAAATTGTATAATCCCTTTAAGATATCATTAGTTATTTTTTGCTGATTTGTCAATTAAATAATTTTATATTTTTCCAATATAATAGCATCAATTTAAGTCAGTCAGAATTTATCACAATTCTGTTATATCTACAGGGATCTGAATATTATTTTAAATAATTTTATTCTCATAAAAGTTGTCTTTTATCATTTTGTCATTATAACACATTGAATAATTATGTTTGTTCATTTATAAAAATGATTTTTGTTCGAAGCTTAGAAATTTGAGATCAGTCGTGAAACATTCCATCGTGGCGAGTTCCTGTGCGTTACGCAATCTAGTCAGAGAGCATCGGCGCGCATTTGAAAGTTTACGAGTTGAGGGGCGGATTTAGCCGATCGGCGAGCAAAGCTTCCAGCCGTAGTGTACGCGGCCGCGTAATAATAGTCGTAATACGACGCACAAGAGGCGTAACGAGCATCGTTTTCTGGCTTCCCGTATCCCCAAATCTAATCCCCAGGTCATGGACCTCGCTGACTCCCATTTAGCCCGCGTTTCTCCCGGCGACGACGTTTGCCGCCGCGCCATAAGGAGGACCAACGAGTTCGTGGCAATAAGTCACCGAGTGATTCCGGCTCAACCCTTCCGGGTTAATCACCGGCGCTGGCACGGATTCCGGTTGGGCCTACCAATTTTGGAACACGCGGGGCTCGGCTAAGGCATTTCTCTGATCGCTGCGACTATTATAGTGTCGTAGCAGCTTACCTTACCGATTATCTTCTGTATTTCCGTTTTGTCGATTTTACTTCTTTTTATTTTACCATTTTATTCTATTACACAAATTAGCTACTCACATATTTCTAATTTCATTTATAATATACTTGAACGTGCAAGTGATGGACAACCTAATCAAGGTTGCAGATAAGCAATTAAATCTTTAATTTAATTGACCACGAATTGGCAATTAACGTTTATGGTTTCTCATTCGGATTTGACAACATTTGACTAATGAGAAGCCTAATAAAGAATTAAAATTATATAATTAGTTTTATTGAAAGAAAGTCATATTAACAGTGGAATTTTTATTCTTAATTAAACAACACTCCAATTACCGATTAAAATTAAACAACATATAATTGCTAATTGTTAATGCAACCGTTAATAAATCTGCAACCCTGTAACTTATGAGAAACACCGAAACCCAAGCACATATTACACTTGGATTGCAAAAAGATTTGTTATGCAAAGAGAAAGTTATAAAGTAGTATAAACATCGAAAATATAAAGGTATGTTTTTAATTAAAATTCCTGTTTGATATAAATACCTTCGGTGTGGTCGAACTTCGGATCTCCACGAGGAATCTAGTCCTGGTGCCAACTTTAACCGCAAGATGCGTCAATCTTCGTAGGAAGACCGGTGGCTCCCCTTCTTCCGAGATCACCTCGTCCACGTTGAGGTGTATCTTCTTCGTGGATCCCTTGTCGAATCCTTGGCCAACCCTCGTTGCGACCAAAGCATAGTGTCCCGCGTCCTCCTTCTGTGATTGTTTCAAAGTCAGCTGGACGACGTTGCCTCTCATCTGTATCCGGTATCGGTCGGAAGGCATCGGTACATCTCCGCGTGTTCTATAGCAAAATTTATATTTTTTCTTTAAGTTGACGAGCTGAGAACACTGACAACTATTCCCGCGAATCATGTGTTCGTTCCTGAAGCCCAATTCCTCATTCCCCACTCTTGTCCTCAGGACTCACAGCCTTTTGTTTAATTATAAACCGAAGTCACAAACAAATATTAAGGGAAAGAAATAACAAAATGTTATACATGCACATATACATATAAGTATGTATAATTATGTATAAGTGTTCCTTTACAAAAATTATAAGTCACTAATTTATATTAATTCTTAATATTTATGTACTAAAAGCATTTTGAGACATTATTGTTATGTTGCATTTGCATACTTTGTGTTATCGTCGTAATTTTTAATTATTAATGGTCTAGTTAAAGGAATTTGATGATGACATTAAAAATAGAAATTATTAATATTAAGACTAAATCAGCTTCAATATTATTTTCTATTATATTTTAGCCTTCTTTACTTCGAATTGAATTATGAGAGAGAAACAATAAAATATTATATATGTACACGTATATATGTAAAAACTGTAACTCATCAATAAATTTATATTTTATTTATTGTCTATTAATGTACGTATGTGTATAATACATTTAATAATACATATGTAGCTAAAACCACTGTGAGACATTATTGTGAGTTTTTTCTTTGCATATCCTAAGTTATTATCATTACTTTTATTTATTACTGATCCAGTTAAAAAAATTGTACGATAGCACGGATTAAAAATTGTTAGAAATAATTGTAGATGAAAATACTGTACTTTTAATGGCGGTAAAAATGGATTTTCATGATCTCTATCAATGTAAATCCTAAAATAGTAGTATTGTAGGTCTTATTATTGACTCGTACTACTTGCATGTCCTTTTATTACGTATTCATGTCACTGTACATTATCGTGAAAAATTGTTATCTCTCCTCACCAAATCATCACAGTACCATGTGGATAACAGTAGTGAGTTACGATTTCTTAGAAATACGTAGGTGATCTATAAATACCATTGGACCGAATTGTGTACAGTGAAAGAACAGAGACTAAAGGAAACGAATTTCCATCTTATCGTGCTTGTCTTTACAATCATGCCAAAATCCATGTTTCATAGACATATTCCTCTCACAAATTTCAATAAATCAATAAATATTAATTATGTAATAATATTGTTTTAGTTTCGAGCTAATAAAATACCTAATTATTTACTGTTATGTCGAACTCTGTACTATACGTGATTTATATTCTTCATTTATAGCATCATCTACAATAAATAAATATTAATTATGTAATAATGTTCTACTTTCGAGGCAATAAAACACCGAATTGTTTTCTATTATTTTAAACTCTGTACTATACTTCTCAATAAATATTAATTATCGAATAATGTTCTAGTTTCGAACTAATAAAATATCTAATTTATAAATTCTATATTAATCTAAAATCTATACTATCTATTTCTAGTTTACAGCATCATCAATAATCAACAAATATCAATTATGTAATAATATTTTTCAACTTTTGAGCTAAAATATAAAACACCTAATATTATAATTCTGTATTATTTACAATTTCTACTTTTCGTTTATAGCATCATCTACAATGAATAGATATTAATTATGTAACAATGTTGGTCTCTTTGCGAGCTACAATAAAACGCCTAATAATTCAGTATTATTTAAAAATCTGTAGCACGTACGATTTCTATTTTCCATTTATAACATCATCAACAATGAATTGAAAACACAGTCGATCCGAGTGCCAGCAAGAAAGCGAATAGGAACACTTTCTAACTAAACGGGGCCGATTTTGCAATGTCCAAATGTCAGTTTCCCCCCTGTCGGAGCGATGGCCAGGATCCAATCGGATCAATGCTCGCGGTGTCGCTTATTCGCTGTCTACGACCGCCTAATATTCGCGGGGTGTCCCATTCAGCTGGCCGCGAAGGAAAGAAACGGTCACTTGCGCANATCAATGTAAATCCTAAAATAGTAGTATTGTAGGTCTTATTATTGACTCGTACTACTTGCATGTCCTTTTATTACGTATTCATGTCACTGTACATTATCGTGAAAAATTGTTATCTCTCCTCACCAAATCATCACAGTACCATGTGGATAACAGTAGTGAGTTACGATTTCTTAGAAATACGTAGGTGATCTATAAATACCATTGGACCGAATTGTGTACAGTGAAAGAACAGAGACTAAAGGAAACGAATTTCCATCTTATCGTGCTTGTCTTTACAATCATGCCAAAATCCATGTTTCATAGACATATTCCTCTCACAAATTTCAATAAATCAATAAATATTAATTATGTAATAATATTGTTTTAGTTTCGAGCTAATAAAATACCTAATTATTTACTGTTATGTCGAACTCTGTACTATACGTGATTTATATTCTTCATTTATAGCATCATCTACAATAAATAAATATTAATTATGTAATAATGTTCTACTTTCGAGGCAATAAAACACCGAATTGTTTTCTATTATTTTAAACTCTGTACTATACTTCTCAATAAATATTAATTATCGAATAATGTTCTAGTTTCGAACTAATAAAATATCTAATTTATAAATTCTATATTAATCTAAAATCTATACTATCTATTTCTAGTTTACAGCATCATCAATAATCAACAAATATCAATTATGTAATAATATTTTTCAACTTTTGAGCTAAAATATAAAACACCTAATATTACAATTCTGTATTATTTACAATTTCTACTTTTCGTTTATAGCATCATCTACAATGAATAGATATTAATTATGTAACAATGTTGGTCTCTTTGCGAGCTACAATAAAACGCCTAATAATTCAGTATTATTTAAAAATCTGTAGCACGTACGATTTCTATTTTCCATTTATAACATCATCAACAATGAATTGAAAACACAGTCGATCCGAGTGCCAGCAAGAAAGCGAATAGGAACACTTTCTAACTAAACGGGGCCGATTTTGCAATGTCCAAATGTCAGTTTCCCCCCTGTCGGAGCGATGGCCAGGATCCAATCGGATCAATGCTCGCGGTGTCGCTTATTCGCTGTCTACGACCGCCTAATATTCGCGGGGTGTCCCATTCAGCTGGCCGCGAAGGAAAGAAACGGTCACTTGCGCAACCACGCACCCTTCGCATCGCGCCGGGGCGCGTGCACAGGCGTCTCGTCGCCGTCGCCAGCGAGATGACGTTCCCTACGTGTACACGCACACACGTTCGCGCCAGTGACGCAATGTCTATTTTGTCTAGACGAGAAACGAATTCTGCGTTCCGCAATCATCGATCGATCGTCAAGATTAGAACCAAAGTAAATTAACAAATTTTCGATGATTATGAATAAATAAAATTAGTTGAATTTTTAATTATCGACAAAAAAAATATTAATTTTTTTTTTATGATTACATGATTTTGAATACGAGCTTGAAATAGGAAAGGGGAAGCATGATCTGTGTGATTTCCAAGCGGTACTCCTAAATCGGTAATAGATATTTCAATGATTTAGTCAGTTCGAAAAATCTAATCGATACCCGGATTTCACGGATTCACTGTCGCGGTGCTCGCATACTCGTGTAAAAAGGCGACGAAAATAGGGCAGTAGAGCAATGCCAAGAGTTTCGGCCGCTCTAGATCATTTGTTTGCCCGAAATACGTTGGAAGCGTGCAACCGATTCTTATTTAGATGCCGCTAGAAGACAGAAACTCACGAACTTCGTGTTTAATTGTCTCAAAATCGTCCATGAATTTTTTATTAACGATGATTTACGTACCCGTGTGTGTCTTCGTTTTTATTACCTGCTTGTCAATTCGATTGTGATTTACGAAGTGCAGACTCAGGTTAGTTCGACTCGTAGAAAATTCAAACGCTCCAACTATCAAAATTTGTGTATCATAAGTCGCGTCAATGTAAATTATTTTCATAAGAGTAAAGCGAATAATTCATTCCGGTGATTCAGTACTAATCTTGATAGTTCTGTTAGCAAATAATCAATCGACAATGAACGATCGAAGTTGAGGCTTAAAATAAATTCTTGCTCTTAAAATACCCTTCATTTATCAGACTGGCTATTTGCGTTGCACAATCTACGATTGTACTTTTAATTTCAATTCTTTTATTGTAATTAGCAGACTGCCGATTTTTATGCGAAATAAGATATTTAGAAGAGAGGATTGAAAAATGACATGGAAGGATAATCTGATTTTATGAGTAAATCGCATAGTAAACTATTTTATTATGAATATTTTTAGTTTTTGAATACTTTTACTTGTACCATTTCAAAATTTGACACATTTATGCCTTTTATAAATGCATAAAAACTGCAGAATAGTAACTCCGTAATTTCTTTACCCAATGTATTAAATGAAGTATTATTAATTTTAATTCTTTTATTGAAATTAGTAAACTCCAGATTTTTATACAAAATAAGATATTAAGAAGAGAGAATTAAACAATGAATGTCTGAGTTTATAAATTAAATGTCATAGCAAAACCATTTTGCTACGAATATTTTCACATTTGTGACTATCCAAAATTTGACATAATCATGTCTTTTACAAATTATGAATATAAATATTACAAAACTGCAGATTAGTAATTATATAAGTAATTTCTTTACATAATACATTCAATGAAGTACTTTCAATTTCAATTCTCCTATTGTAATCAATACAAAATTGATTTGTATGTAAAGTAAAGTATTTAGAAAAGAGAATTAAAAAATGACCTATAAGTATGGTGTAAATTTATGAATCAAATGTCATAGCAAAACCATTTTGTTCCGAATATTTTCACTTTCATGTCTTCCCAAAATTTAAGAAACTTATGCCTTTTATAAATGCAAAATTCGTAGATTAGTAATTATGTAAGTAATTAAATAATTTATTGACATTGATAGGTATCAAAAGACACCTTTTGATATACCCGCCTAAAATTATTATCATCAACTTAATCAGTTTTCCTTAATTAAATTAATTAAACAACTAAAAACTTAATTGATATAAAAGTATTGAACTAATAATAATAATTTCAAGCAAAAATTGAAGGAGGTATTTTTTAACGTCGATAAAACTAGAATTAAATATGTTATTGTATAAATATGAGTTGGAAATATTTTATTGATCACCAAATATGATGCAGTTACAATTATAAATTTAATGAAGCGGCTTTTGACGTCGGTAGAAATAGAATTAAATATCTTATTATATAAACATGAATGTGGGTTAGAAATCTTTTATTAATTATAAAATATGAAGCAGTTACAGTTATGACGTTAGTTGATATTAAACGACGTGACACGTTTCACTGATGATTTACGAGGGGTGAAATCGTACCGGTGTCCGAAACGGTCCCTAAACGACCCGTTGACGGCAGTTTTGTTCCCGTTGCCATCGGCGCATTTGCAGCAGTCGCTTCCCATGTCTATCAGTCGTCGTACAGATAAAACGAAATCAACAATCACCACCGATCACTCGCGCGAGTTCCTTAAACCGAGCGTCCCGGAAGAACAGTTCCATACCGGTTGTACGAGGGACGAAGAGGTGGATGGAATCCCAGGCGACGATGCATCGGAGTCCCTTCCGAGCGCGCTAGATTCCCGCACTCGATATTTATCGAAATCGATGTTCAGTCGATCGACGCGCGCGTCGCGTTATTACCCGTCGACGTCACGGGGCGTCCACGTCGGTGACAGAGGCAGGGGGTGCAAAAATAAACCCGGCAAGCGTCCTTTCGAGGTGCACCGCGACCCTGACGAGCCCAACCGATGACTTCACTGCGAACGTCGGTACCGCGATGACGCTGGTCGTCATTCTAACGACCGTTTCCGACACGACACTCCAGACTGAACTCGCTATACTTCCGTCACTTTCTAAATTAATCTTCACTTCCCTGACTCTCATTCAACATCGAAACTCACTCGCGTCATTCAGGGACCAATTATAATATAGTTGGAACTGGTAAAAGAGGGTTGACGGGGGGTGTAGAGGGGGAGTGGCGTCCGATCGCCGAGCGATCCGATTCTTCTTGTTCTTTCAAATCTCTCTAGCGGTCATAAAGTCAAAACAGGAGTTTGAAGGGGGAGAGGTGATTTTTGGCCGCTCGTCGATCGTCGCGACGCTCCCTCGGAAGACTGATAGCGTGATGCCAGCGCCAGGTCGTCCGCGGCCGATTTTCCACCTCCACAGCCGACGCCAACCTTCCTCTTAGCTACAGTTCTGAAGGGAAACTATAAGCAACGTGTTAGAGCGTTCGCGGGGTCCTAGAGAGGCGCTTATGAAGCAGCGCCGCTTTCGTCGTTTAGCGAAAATCGCGAGGTCGGATTTAGCCGCCGCGGAGGAGCGTCAATGTGCGTAATTTGCGTCGGAATTTTCGTAACCCGCGGGTGGAACGCTTCCGTCGTCGCGGTGACGTAGCGTCTGATTGGTCAGTGGGTCCGTCAAGCCAGAACCGCGTTAATATACATGTATATATGTATGTATAACGAGTCACGTGAAATCACATGCTATCGTTTCGCATATGGTGGTCCAACGTCATGATCAGACTGCGGACAGATAAGGATTTATGAAAGACACAAGTGAGCTAAAGTTTTAATACTGCGCACAATCTGCAAGCATGTATTGAATATTCGAAGCAATATCCGTGTTACGATGTTCGATGAATTATGGCAGAATATACCTAAGAAGCTACTTTACTTTATATATGTATAAATCCGCGATCTAATTATGATTTTTTATACTCTTGTTTTATGTTGGATAAACATCCCCTATCACGGCTTTGCCTAGAATTATTTTGAATAGAAACATGAATAGAAGTATTTCATGAATGTTTTTTTAATATAAATATGAACAGAAAGATTTCATGAATGTTTTTTGAATAGAAATATGAATAGAAATATTTTATGAACATTTTTTTAATAGGAATATGAATAGAAATATTTCTTGGATTTAAACGAATTTGATAAGTCATAGAACTTGAAGGATATTGAAAATTTGATAAAATATTTTATACATCTTCAACTCTTTAGTGGATGATTTAGATGAAATCTTGTAACTAATTTTTATGTATTTGCATGGGTAACTTTCATAAACCAAAACCAGACTAATAATTCAAATTTATGAAATATTGAGAAATAGTAAAAACATGTTTCTGCCTAGTAATACGCAAATCTTGAAAAATCCACAAACTGATTTTGAGAAAGATGTTAATTAAATCAGGTCATATTTTGAAGTTGATTATATAGAATATTATGGAGCAAATACCTCTTGGATGCCTTATCACGTTAAAGAAATATTGATAAAATGGTAAAAACTATTTTCACCATTCAATCCAGTAATTATTCTTAATAATGTTCTTCACTTTACAAATAAATATATTTTATAATACCGGAGTATATAAGGAAGCTACTGCCCAAATTTTACTGTAAATACTTAAATCGTGCATTGAATCTTTATCAAGGATAGAATATATATAACAGTATACATAATATACACATATACATAATAATAAGTATAATTGCATTCAAATGATATTAGGTATACTTAACATAATATCAATGAATTTCCAAGAAATTCTTTGTACATAAACTGACTTCCATATTGAAATGAAAAATTTGTTTTTTGAAAACATTGAATGTGAAGAACTATAAAAAAATGAGTGCATATTGTAATTTTTAAATGGTAAAAAAGTTCCTACGTAAAATAATTACTATAAATGGCTGATTATGTATATACAAATTCTGAGTCTAGTTGAAGACTTTGGAGAATGGAAATTCATTTTAAAGACGTTCTGTCATCTGCTGATGATAGTACTACATAGTTGTGTTACAAGATGAGTCAGAGTCGTGTGATAAAGACAAACAATTACTAGCATCGATCCGTTACCCTTCTTGTCTTATTTAAGCGGCGAGGCTAGATGAGGTCATGTCTTGCGTTCCCGAAATAAGCGTTCAAATGCCTATGCACCGAATCTTTCACCTTCCTGAGCAACCCAATACACCGTCGATTATGAACAAGAAGTTCCCTCAAGCTCGATAAAGTTAATCAATTTTCCTTATCAAATTCAGGAAATAAATAGACTAGTCACTTTATATCTGCCCTCAAGCCTAACAATAAATAAAAATCCTTATCGCAAGAATCATTATTACAATGATATAAAAACTTCACAACATTCTCTAGACTATTTCAAATTGTGTAAATCTAAAAATACAGAATTCTTACTCGAATAATTCAAATTCAATTTTCTATCTTGAAGAAATTAATACACCATCGATCATGAAGAAGTAATTTTTAAATTGACGAAATTAAATAATTTCCTTTTCTTATCGAAGTCAAACAATGAATGAAATAATTGTTTTATAGGAAAATCCTTATCGCAGAAATCACTGTTATAATTAAAAATCCAAATATTACATTAAGTCTCTAGACTACTTCACAATTAGCACATATAAAAATAGAGAATTATTACTTGAATAATTCTACTTCAATCCTTCATCTCCTTCGAGAACCCAATACACTGTCAACTGTGTTCAGAATAACGATTAATCCAAAAGTCGATGGAAGTAGAGAATTCCATTTCCTTGTGAAATTCAAACAATAAAGAAAATAATTATTGCATAAGTATTTGTATTCAAGCCTAAAATAAAATTCTTATCACAGAAAGCCACTATTACAATGATATAAAGATTTCACAATGGCTCTAGATTATTTCAAATCCTGCAAATCTAAAAATAGCGAACTGTTACTTGAATAATTCTGATTTAAGAATTCGTCAATATATACACAGTCCTATATCTCCTTAAAGAACCAAATACACGTCGATTAGGAGTAAGGATTAATTTAAAAATCGATAAACTCAGACAATTCCGTTCCTTTATCAAAAATCCTATTTCAAACAATAAATAAAATAATTATTGCATAGATGATTCAAGTCTAAAATAGAATTCTTATCATAGAAAACCATTATTTCAATGATATAAAGATTTCACAACGACTCTAGATTATTTCAAATCCCGCAAATCTAAAAATAGCGAATTATTACTTGAATAATTCTGAGTTAAGAATTCGTCAACGCATACGCAGTCGTACGCGTTTTTCTGAATGGTGCGAACAGAGTAGCATGAGCCCCAGCATTGGAAAATTTATGCGAGCATTAAACGTTGGTATATGCAAAAAGTCGCGTAACGAAATTACACGAGACGACCGGTGTAATTTGGTCTGTTCGCGAAAATTAAGTGCGCGACAGCTCGAAATAAACCGCGTTTGATCCTTGGCACGTTTCAAGGTTTCCCACGCCACGAAATTATGGCCGATAGTCGAGAATGAACGATTACGCGTAAACCGTAGTCCCAGCCTATGCTACCGATCATTGTAGTACGTAACAACACGGCTTTTGGGTCGTTAACTCTTCACCTGCTAGCAACACCGGTTCCTCTTTTGTGTTTCCACGATTATTCAATATTACGTAATTGCCACTTCATAACAAAATGGAGTGCTAGTAAAAATAAATTGGTGTAGGGCAGGAACTGTGGATTTGTGCAATGTGCATAAGTAGTATGTTATTGATTATTGAGAGTTGCTGTTATTAAAATTATTCAATATTACATAATTGGCACTTTATAACAAAATGGAGTGCTATTAAGAATAAATTGGTGTAGGGCAGGAATTGTGGATTTATGTAATATGCCTCTTTATGCTATTGGTCGCTGATCTTTAATTACGCTTTTTTATTGCGTTTATTCAATATTACATAATTATCATATAACAAAATGGAATACTATTAAACATAAAGTACTGTAAGGATTTATTTGCTTTTTTTACATTATTAATTATTGAACTTGGGTGTTATTCTAATTATTCAATATTGCATAATTGCTATCTAACTAAATGAAATTCTATTAAAAATAAATTGCTGTAAGGAAGAAACTGTAAATTCTTGTGTCTTTATATGTTATGAACAATTGATCTTCAGTGTTATTACAATTGTTCAATATTATATAATTGTCATATAACAAAATGGAGTGCTAATAAAAATATACTAGTGTAGGGTAGGAATTATGCGATATGCTTTAGTTTGTATTGAATGAACACATGCATCATGAAAAATAGTTCTAATAATATTATTAGGATTCTATACTATGAATTTTAGTATAGTAAATTTGATTTGGGCTCACAGTTCGAATCGTAGCTCGTCGAAAACGTCGGACCAACGTAATTTCGGTTCGATGACGATGTCCTCGCCGACTCGCCCCTGAATCGGGAGAACCTGATCCGGATCTAGCCATCTCGGTGGACCCTTGGTCCCTTTCGTCGTCTGATCTGCAAGCAATTACATAATAAAACGAATATTTCGAAAATACAAAGTACAGAAACAAAGAAATTCGATCTAAACAATCGCAAATTGTTAATCATAATAATTATAACAATAACAATTTCGAAATATTTGTCTAATATTATTTATGTTTACAACAATAACTGCAGAATGTGTGTTTGTCAAGATTCAATGATACAAAACAAAAACACGTGATTGGCTGAATATACTGAGAAGGCAAGATTGTAAGGTTTCTTCAAATAATTTAGAATGTATTAATTGTGAATAAATTAATA
>SMSR01014803.1:0-10440 GCA_019453355.1 Ceratina japonica | reverse complement strand
CGCGTGATCCTTTCAAAATCTGCACGTTACGTTGTTACGAACGCGCGGGCGCGCGGGTTCACGTTCACGACGTCTGACATTTGAACGTGGCACCATCTAGCGGAATTAACTCGCGAACTGAGCGTTCTAAATTACGAAGTAAAAAGAGATAATTTTTCTGACAAGTTTCAGTTCCACTGTTCAGTCCCGACTTGGAATTTTAATTATATCAATCATACTCGTCAACATATCTTAACGAAACTTCGGGAACACTTAGAGAGGCCATTTGTGAACACGTTTCTATAGTTTTGTCAAAATCGGTATATCAAAAGCCGAAATATTTGCATTTTTTTTAAAATCTATTTCGTAAAGCTAAAACGCTTAATTCGCGACTTCAACCGCTAGATGGTGCCACGTGTTCAAATGCCAGACGCCACACACAATTTAGAGAAAAATGCAGATATCTCGGTTTTTGATGTACCGATTTTGATAAAAATATAGATGCATGTTTAAAAAGTACCTCTCTAAACATTCCCGAAGTTTTATTAAGATATATTAAAGAGTATGATTGATATAATTAAAATTTCAAGTCGGCGGGAATGAAACGTGTCACATAAATTATCTCTTTTTACTTCGTTCAACTTCGTTTTACGAGGGGAATCGCGCGTAGTCTTCCAATGTGGAAAATGTAAGCCAGACAAATGTAAACAATTATTCTGGTATACAGCGATGTATTATTGATTATGAAAATAAAACAGAGGCTGCGGATCTGGCTTGAAAAGTAGAACAAGGCATAAACTTTCTCTTCAATATCCTGGAAACTGTTCGGTGCACTTTCACCGGCACCGGTGACATTGCACAGTGTTATTGTACAACATTACTCGCGATAAACACAGGATCAGGATTCCAAGTTCTAATCGCGAGTGTGAAAGAGAGAGAGACTGTGAACCATTACATATTTCACAGTAATAAATTGTATCTTTTTGTTGATTGTTAATTTTGTACGTCTCATCATGTCCTTTTGGAAATCCATAAATTTACATGGATCTCTGAGGCAGTTGCATACTTCAAAAGTTTTGTAAGTAATTCGTATTTAATCTGGAACACTGTATCGTCCTGTAAAAGCTTAATAAATGATAAATCGAACGTTTAAAATGTACGTTTACTTAGACATAAGGCTGTTGTAATAAACGGGAAGAAGATAGCTAATGAGATTCAGGCCGAACTGAAAACAACTGTTGATAATTGGATGGCCGAACGTAAGAAGAGACCTAAGTTGGTAGCTATAATTGTTGGTAACGATCCGGCTAGCAAGGTATATATTCAGAGAAAAGTAAAAGCTGCAAATTTTATTGGTAATATTCTAATAAAGATCGTCAACTTATCGAAACGATTCATGCAATGTAAAAGCTATTAACGTGATTTAGGGATTGAAAATTATACTATTCACTTGGAAGAAAGTAAAACGCAACAAGATCTCATCAAAGAGATTAACGTACTGAACAATGATAATACCGTGGACGGAATTCTTGTTCAATTGCCATTGACAGAACATATGAATGAACAAGAAGTGTGCCAGGCAATCGTGCCGAGCAAAGATGTGGATGGCTTTCATCTAGAAAATTTAGGTAGCTTAGCACTGAGTAAGAGTGGAATCGTCCCTGCAACGGCTTTAGCTGTAAAAGAATTGATAGTTAGGAGTAACATTGAAACGTTTGGGAAGAACGCAGTGATAGTAGGAAGATCTAAACACGTCGGTTTACCTATCGCGTTGCTCTTACACGCCGACGGCAAAGGTATAGAATTCGGTAAACATTATACCCGTATTAGCCGCATTACCAATCCATGATCTTAACAATGAGCTGATTTACAGATACAAAAGATGCTTTAGACATGACTACGGTCATCTGCCATCGCCATACTCCCCATACCGAATTAGAGAAATTCACAAAATTGGCCGATCTGGTAGTCGCCGCGGCGGGCATTCCTGGTTTAATTACCAAGGAGATGATAAAACCTGGGGCGTGCGTAATCGATGTAGGAATTACAAGAGTAAAAACGAGTGACGGGTATAAATTAGCGGGAGACGTTGATTTTGAAAATGTTCAAAAAATCGCTGGGCATATAACTCCAGTACCAGGCGGTGTGGGCCCTATGACCGTAGCGATGCTGATGAGAAATACAGTATTGGCAGCGAAAGCAAACTTTGAAAACTTGAAACGTTCCAATGTCGGCAAACGTGAGACCACGCTTTGCCAATAGGACAGCTGATGGAAGAGTATTAATAATCCTGTTTACAGAAAAACATATTTGTCGTCTAATCGATCGGAGTATCACATTTTTCTTGCAGTACATTTGGCATTAGTACAGTACACATTTCATTAGAAAATGCTGTTTCAATATGACATTTTTAGTTAGTGTATGTACATACATCATTTATCATTTATCACATATATCGGTACAGGCATATGTCATTCACTCAGCTTATCACTTTACATACAGCAGTAAATTTTTTCACAAGTTTGATTAATAAAAAAAATGTTGAAACTTAATAAATCGTACACTTATCTAGTTGAACCGTAATGACATTAACGATAAATCACTGAAAAATATGTATTAAATATATGCATTCTGTTAACTGAGAATATAACTGAAGGTTATAACACTCCGTCCAACTCCGTTTCAGCGCATTGCGAAAACTGTACGAAAACCGGCAGAACGTAAGAATTAAAGATACTTGTATCGTTATAGTAAAAAAGTATGTTGTTATCTCATTTTATTCCCTATACAAAACTGAATCAAAGGTCACTGCTTCCGATCGTTCTTAAACTTTCGAGACACGGCGAGCCAAAGTGTTTCGCGTCCAGTTCGACGAAAATGAATCGACCGAGAGTTTTAATCACTCGGCCAGACATTCCACCCGCAGGATTGAATTTATTGAAAGAACAGTGAGTATCTCTTGTAAATGCAAGCACGCTCTTCCAAAGAAGTATACACGTGCATGCGTAAATAACGTATATGTACCATGTTGATTATTTTTCGTCTGCTCACGTTTACGAGCTTACTCTTGAAAATTCTTTATCTCACAATTAGGTGCGATGTCATTCTATGGGAAAAACCTGAACCGATTCCCAGATCTGCATTGTTGTCAAAGATAAAGGATGTAGACGCAGTCTACTGTTTATTAACGGATAAAATAGACGAGGAAGTGTTGGATTCCGCGGGGCCACGATTGAAAGTTGTGGCCTCTATGTCGGTCGGCGTCGACCACTTGAATTTACCAGCTCTGAAAGCTAGAAACATCAAAGTGGGTTACACGCCCGGCATTCTAACAGACGCAACAGCAGAACTGACCGTAGCGTTGTTATTAGCTACGTCCAGAAGGTTGATAGAAGCGAACAGAGCCATTTACAAGTAAGAAGGTCGATGCACGTTTACTGCTACGAGTAATCGGCGATACTGAAAATGTACTTTGCATAGGGGCGAATGGAAGGCTTGGTCACCTACTTGGATGTGCGGTCCAGGCTTGTCCGGGTCGACGGTAGGAATAGTAGGATTAGGACGGATCGGTAGTCAAGTAGCAAAGTGCCTCAAAAGTTTCAACCCTGCAAAAATATTGTATACGAGTAGAACCATTAAGCGAGAGGCAGCCACGTTCGCTGGGGAGAAAGTAGAGTTTGATACGCTGCTGCAACAAAGCGACTTTGTGATCGTTACTACAGCTCTGACCGCAGACACCAGACAAATGTTCAATGAAAATGCATTTAAAAAAATGAAAAACACTGCTATCTTTATAAACATCAGTAGAGGAGAAGTTGTCGATCAAAACGCTTTGATAGAAGCTTTAAAAAATGGAACGATTCGAGCTGCTGGTCTGGACGTCATGACTCCTGAACCTATTCCACTGGACAGCGAGCTACTGCGGTTAGACAATTGTGGTAAGTACGATCAATGTAAATGACAATGACGATCGTAATAATAAATCAATGGTAATGTTAATAAATTACTTGTTTTATTGTTAGTCATACTGCCTCACATTGGTAGCGCTGCTATAGAAACGCGAGAGCAGATGTCGATAATTACCGCTAAAAATATTCTGGCAGTCTTGAAGGGAACGCCAGCAGAGATGCCCACTCCGCTCCAGTTGTAATTCAGTCAGAACCTCGATCATAGGGCTAGAAACGAATGATTGAAAATTGGACGAAGAGAATTTTATACGTTTCTTTCAAGTGGATTCAGTTTTGTAAATAAATTCTTTATATAAACATTATACAACTAATGACTGCTTATCAGCCTTTCGGTATTTCGTATGTCCGCATATACATGGTATAGAGGCAGTAGTAGTTAAAAAATAGCTATGATTGCTATGTGATGATTGACTAGCAATTACTGTTCGCATAATCTCAACGCCTTCAGTGCTTTCAAACTCTGTTCGTACACGGCAAAATGTAACGCGGTCGTTGCAGTAGCCTTCAATTGACTCGGCACCAAACCTTTGAACAATCCTTTCACTCCTTCCACCTTAACCGTTACTCTTAAACAATCTACGAATCCTCTGCATTCGAAAAAAGTGCCAAAACCTCTTCTGGCGTCTCTGAATCCTTGTATTTGTAATCTCTTTCTACTGAGATCGAAAGGGTATGTCGCCGTCTTGGACAGCAAACCGGCTAAACTACCCGAGACGAGAGAATTGTAAAAACTTACGTCGGTCTCGTTGCGATATTTTTTGTACTTATCACTGAAAAAGCCGTAAAATGCAAATTGTAGACCGATATGTGGTACAATTTGCAACAACGTCGGTAGTAATCCGTTAAAAAACACCTTTGGAGATTCATGTTTTACGATACAACTGGAAAAATATTTTCGTTTGAGACGACGTAGTACGCGTGTATTAGGCGTCCGTCTTCGATTAGTTTTCCACTTGCCTGCAGCAATGACAGACTCCTCTGTAGGCCGGACGATTGGTAGACTGTGCCACTAATCTCGTTCTTACGGTGTCGAAAGGAAACGACACGACTGTACCTACGAACCCGGCACATGCACCGGCTACAAATTTTGTCGGATACGTCCATTCGTTCACGAGTGGAAAGTGATCAAACGCCCTCATAAATATACTGTACGAATAGAACTACAAAATTGTAATACGATTTCAGCCGCTGTCCACGTGTAAAATCAACATTATTAGATAATGTTTGTTCGAAGGGATTTATTATATAACAAAATGCTACAGGCAATGAGAACTTTCGTAACTTGCGTGTTCACCTGGCAGGTTCCGTATACCACTGACAATGCCTGTGCAGGAACGTGTCCTTTCCATAGAGCAAGAATACCTTCTTCCTTGATTATCACGTAAAACGCTTGGGCCAAAGAACGATATTTACTGACGTGATGATCGGCGATCGGTTCGACTTGTAGCTGCAACGACAAAACGTCTCGTTCAGCGCGGAATTCGCACAACGCCAGAAGCATTGATTAAAATAGATTCTTTTACCTGAAATCTAATTTTCACGACGTCCAACGGTTGACAAATGCATCTCGTGACGAACCCGCTGATAGCGCCTGCCGCAGCGTGATCTAAACTATAATTGCTACCTTTTGACGAAGAACTCGTCATCTTGTCTTGTATTTTACGTATTAATATTTATAATAGTCTTGTGTTATTATTAACATTTATATTGAGCGCATAATCGAAAAGCCGGCCGGGCTATTTTTGACGTGCGACGTACGAATCAGTTCATTTCGATGAACGTATGAAAATATGCTGTCGATGTCAAAATTGATCAGGAATATAATAGTTTATTACCTTTATTACGTATAACCTGAATTACTTTCGTTGCCCTTTCTTCCTACCCAGCCGATCCACATCACATACCCGAGTCGTTACATACAGCACGAGCGCACGTCATGTTTGCAAAAAATCAGTGCCAAAAATACGATAAGAGATAATGTAGATTGATTATCAAACTTCTAACTGTCTAAAACGAGTTTAGTTTAATAAAATTTTCTGTACGGAGTACAGTGTACTTTATTGTTCAACAAGTACATTTTCTGCTTAACAACGATCATTTTAAAATGTTAATCATCGCGATTAGGGGTGATATAATTACGGTGAATGTCTTGTAGAACTTCAGATGCCAGGGTGTAATCGTCAAAATTGGAGGCATAATCTAAATTATGATAATCATTTACTAACTTTACCAAATCGTAGCCCCAACGACTTTCAAGTACAAATTCCACGTCTCTTCTCGATGGAACGTTCGGATTTCCTTTGGCGATTACAAAATCCAAGTGGTCAATAAAATTATCCTGTAACGTATACATCCTTATACAACTGCGTATAATATCGTCATTATATCGTACGAATTAATACGCTGTATATTATTATATACGTATACGATTATTGTTGGACATTCTCACATGATTCTTTGATCGCTGTATACCGGACAGTTCCGCGTACAATTTGCACAAATTCAAAGTCATCGCTTTACACGTGACGGTAGCGTTTTCAAAATTGTCCTCCAATTTCTTTGTCACGTCATCGTTTAAAACGTCGTCGTTCATTCTTTTCCAATACCATTTTTCGAAGGATCTCTTCTTCGCGTCGCTTTGAACGTACAAACATTTGACGTTTGTCATTGCCGTCGAATCACCGGCAAACGCATTGTGACACAGTCGAAGTACTTCGTCCTCTGTACCCTCGAGTAAATGAATTACGAAGCCAGAATAAATGAGAAGTAATCCACTGATTGATCGCTTGCTGTTATGTTTGTCAATCGAGTTATTAAATAATTGTGCAACTTCTGCGGTATTCGTTGTTCTTGCACAAAATATTAATCTGCACACGGACACGGACGGGCTCATGACTAAATGTGATGAGATCCTCGTGTGTTTGATCGATGACAATTAGCGATACGGCGAGTGATATTGAAATAGACGAGAGAAAGCAATTAGTGACGGAGATTCTTTATTTGAATTTTGTAGTACACTCGAGTATCGACGTCTAGAACATCGCATCTAAACTACAGAAGTAGCGGTACAACACTTGTTTCGTTTTCTGATTTACACCGAGGTTTTATTCTGCAAATGTGATACATCAATGTGCGGCATATTTTTTTTTTGTTATCTGTCTTGAACAGCACGAGAGTACATAGAATTCAAGGGGCAAGTTACATGCAATCAGACCTACGAGCGAATGTAAAATGTTGAATCCTACTTGTGCGTCAACCGCACAACTTTACCGTAATAACGTGTCGCTAGACAGAGTTTGTTTTATATTTTTTATTCGGGTGAATTGAGATACTTATATTTAATCATGGACATGGAATACGATAATCAAGCTGCGTGTGTATATGTGTGTGTTGTGTGTATGTGTGGACGTGTGACTGTTCGTGACTTTACAATGTTCAGTTCGACCATTTAATTTTACGGNTAATTATAATTCATACCAATATGTATTCGTCTCCGAGCGTGAACATGTGCAGCATCAACGACTGGCCTTCGTGAAGCGATAACACGGTTTCTTCTCGAGCAAGCGTGAGTAATTCTTCTACGTCCTCTGTACGTTTTAACAGCGCTATAGCGTCTCTTACGGCATACAGACGTCTCACGTGTTGCTAAAAATAGACGTCAATGAGTAACACCCGAATAGATTTATGTATTCGATATAGATACGTAATTACCGACGAGTACTTGCTCTTCCGAACAAGATACATTATTGCATTCGATATCGCTCTCTCCTTCCATGGCAGGTCCAACTGCCACCAGTTCTCCATTAAATACGATATCTCATTCTCAGTCTGAACAGATTTATTTAAAATGTATAAAATAATTAAACGTCAGAGAAACGGATACGTAGTAATTAGATACCTGGTCGTGATCTATGTTTGGTAATATGGTAGAGTGCAACAACAATACACTTCGTAACACGGTACAAGATACAAACGACTTGTGTAAAATTGTTTCAAGGGTCAGCGAACTTATCGTTCGTGCCAACAGAAGATTGCTCGCCTGAGACTTCTATATATATTAAACAATAAATTGAGGCATACATATTTGCATACATAAAAGTTATATAAATCATCTTACCTTCCCACGTTTATTTCTGTCACATGCTTCTGAGAAATATTTGCAAACTCCCACCAATACAATGTCCAACCGTTCCCATAGCTCGCAAAGTTCGTCTGACGTCAAAAGAACAAGGTTGTTTACATTATCACCCTGAAACGACAATTTTATTTGCAGAAACATCGAAGATTTGTGCACCGAAAAATGAGATCCAAGGTTATCACAGAACTCGATTCGCCAAGTATGCAAAACGTGTTTAAACGTTAGCTTTGTATTGCAGTACCGTCGAAAAATAATGTTTTGATGTGTACCAGTTTCTCGCACAGGCTGGCAGCGGTCGGACCATGCTTCCTCAACACCCGAAAAAGGAACCTGTCTTTTGGCGATCCTCTCGTTGGCCACATTTTCCGAAGACACGTTTACGAATCTAGTATCCAATATTAAACGGAAATTCTCTTTTCTTCTTGTATGACAAACTATAAATAAAAGACAATATTCGCTGACATATATGTATCGGAACATTTTAAGTCAGCTCCGATTATAAAAAAAAATCGTACAGCAACGCGTCAACTTTGCAAACTTCTGAAGACAGAATAAATCAAATTAGTACTATTCACACGTGAATCCTACACCAAAACCATTGTATAGGCAGTCTTCGAAGATTAATAGACAAATAAACAGTAATATGCGTAACCAACATAAATTATTTCCGAAGTAACCCTCGTCCGTGTTGAAAAATTTGAGCACGAATTTAAATTAAGGATTATTTGTGTCGAGATATAATAATTATGAAAGCGCGGGCTGACAAAAATGGCCAGAAACAATGCCGATTTCAGTAAATCAAGTTTGTGTTAGACATACGAAACATAACAATAAATGCATTAATCAATTGCACTTTTCGAGATAATTATTACAAAGTTCGACATATTTCATTACAGTTGGAAACAGAGGCAGAGTGAAAAAAACATCTAACAAACCGAATTTCTGCATTATTCATTTCTGCACGTGCATTTACGAGTCCATTCGGATCATGGATATAGGAATATATCCATGGGGTTTCCAAAATGATTCCTCGACAATTTCATTTTACGTCATAAATATAAAATTATAATAAACAGTAATAATAATAAGAGATGATACACGGTTACCATTTTCGAGATAATTTACTTACTTCCTTTGACGAGCACCAGCCCCTCGCTTTTGTTTACCGCGTTATGAATATTGCTGTAGCGAAAAGAACGAAAAGCAGCCAAACCAAGCCAAACTATGATCGGGAGGATCGAAACAAATGTTTCGCGAAACAAATGCATAACGAACGCGTGATCCTTTCAAAATCTGCACGTTACGTTGTTACGAACGCGCGGGCGCGCGGGTTCACGTTCACGACGTCTGACATTTGAACGTGGCACCATCTAGCGGAATTAACTCGCGAACTGAGCGTTCTAAATTACGAAGTAAAAAGAGATAATTTTTCTGACAAGTTTCAGTTCCACTGTTCAGTCCCGACTTGGAATTTTAATTATATCAATCATACTCGTCAACATATCTTAACGAAACTTCGGGAACACTTAGAGAGGCCATTTGTGAACACGTTTCTATAGTTTTGTCAAAATCGGTATATCAAAAGCCGAAATATTTGCATTTTTTTTAAAATCTATTTCGTAAAGCTAAAACGCTTAATTCGCGACTTCAACCGCTAGATGGTGCCACGTGTTCAAATGCCAGACGCCACACACAATTTAGAGAAAAATGCAGATATCTCGGTTTTTGATGTACCGATTTTGATAAAAATATAGATGCATGTTTAAAAAGTACCTCTCTAAACATTCCCGAAGTTTCATTAAGATATATTAAAGAGTATGATTGATATAATTAAAATTTCAAGTCGGCGGGAATGAAACTTGTCACATAAGTTATCTCTTTTTACTTCGTTCAACTTCGTTTTACGGAAATCGCGCGTAGTCTTCCAATGTGGAAAATGTAAGCCAGACAAATGTAAACAATTATTCTGGTATACAGCGATGTATTATTGATAATGAAAATAAAACAGAGGCTGCGGATCTGGCTTGAAAAGTAAAACAAGGCATAAACTTTCTCTTCAATATCCTGGAAACTGTTCGGTGCACTTTCACCGGCACCGGTGACATTGCACAGTGTTATTTTACAACATTACTCGCGATAAACACAGGATCAGGATTCCAAGTTGTAATCGCGAGTGTGAAAGAGAGAGAGAAAGAGAGAGAGAGAGACTGCGAACCATTACATATTTCACAGTAATAAATTGTATCTTTTTGTTGATTGTTAATTTTGTACGTCTCATCATGTCCTTTTGGAAATCCATAAATTTGCATGGATCTCTGAGGCAGTTGCATACTTCAAAAGTTTTGTAAGTAATTC